>JAUTBZ010147383.1:0-12096 GCA_032361785.1 Lepetodrilus galriftensis
CGTCATTACGTCATTACTAAGTTATTAAAATATACGTGTTCTGCATGCCATGATATTAAACTGAATAAATTATTAATGTACATTTTGTTGTATATAACCAGTGCAATACTTCATATTTGAGACCATAATCAGACCAAAAGGTCATGACACAATTGAGATAATGGATACTTGATGTATGATGGCAAATCATAAGTTTTGCATTACCTATGTACATACTAACGAACATGTTTACTACATCTATGTAGGCAATAGAACACAGACAATGTAAGAACGTAATTATATGGTTTAAATAAAATAGTTTACGGAAGATTCTATCATCTGAAGACTTGCTACCTTTATTACATTCAATCGGAAGATATATGTTCCCGTTTCTTTTTTGTATTATTATTACGACATTTAGCGCCCTTTGAACTACCAATACATGTACATTATAAACAGCTCTAAATTAATTATAAATGTCATATACATATATCAAATTAACAACATGTCATGTATACGTTGGAAAGACATTTTCATTAATGGCACATGCAGTTTTAAACATTATCGACGATATGAGCTGTGGAATATTTTCCATTCAAATAATTAATCTTAGTTTAGTAGGCCCTATTTGTGGCTGGATACTAGTTTACAATACGCATGTAAACACAACATACGTATTTAATACTATTTATAGTTTATACAAATTCGGGCGCCAATGCAACTGGTGCACGTAACAACAAAGGCAACACATACAGCCATACCGTCTCTATTGTATCAAATATACAATGTAAAATCATTACATGTACTTACTTAAAATGCGAATAGATCAATGGCATATCAACAATACAACACAGGTAATTAGTAAAGACCAAAGAGACATTCACAGACTTGAGACGTTGTAATTACGGTACCCTAATTACTATAGTATACGTGGGCATATGTGACAGTAAAGTTAAGTGTATAATGCATCCTATGCAGATTATTGCCATACTGGCGATTGTGATGTAAGAGGAAATTGATTTTTGCAACGAACACTTTGCGATTGCATGCATGGATTCCAATAAAATTAAATTATGGGAAACCCATAGACAGTGCGCTCTATTATTGAGCTCAGGAAACGGCGTTGAGTAGGTAGTAGATACGGTACCGTAGATACCAGCCAGATGCAGCCAGATATGTTATTAGCAGTTAACATGGTTAATTTACCTTGACGTGTTTTTCTACCATTTCTACTCGAGGGAATTATATTCTTGCTCTCGGCAAGAGCAATATTTCTTATTTGTCCTTGTGAGATATGCACATTACATTTAACAACAGGTATTGTTATTACAAGACTACATTACAAATAAGACATCTCATATAGTAAATGAAAATGTTGCTGTCATTTTAAATCCAAACGTAACGCGATACGAACATTACTTCCGTGTATCTTTTTTTTCTGCGGTCACATTACTACCTTGTCAAAACTGAAAGTTGTTTTAATGAAAGCCTTGATGAATGTCTCATACTACAAAGCAACGTCAGGTCGTAACTCATCGCCATCTTTTGAAGACCGCTAATTAAAACCTAGACGCGTCGATATTATAAGTCTACCGTCTCGCTGAGATCGTTCGATCGAACGTCATGCATTGACCAAAGAACCCCCCCAATCAGTTACATAGACCAAACACGACTACCTATGATCTAACACCACTCTCGTTCCCTTTCTTATCTCTATCCCAGCTCTCGATGGATCCACAATAGTCGAGATATACATCTCTTGGAACGCGATCGCCACCACTAACATTACGTTCTCTCCGTTAAGGATGATAATTCCGCTTATCTAAACATCTCTCTCTTTTTTTTTTTAATAAAACCGACCGGGGATTTAGCAGTCGTCTATATGTCGCTAAAAGCCCTTCATTTCCCCTTCACAATAACAGGAGCGTGGAGATCGCGGCAGCTGGCGGGTCGTTTGGGTGTCTGAGTCGGTTATTGTCCGCCATGGTGGCGCCGGTTTAGTAGTCTGGCTGTCTGGCGCGCGGCGACCACTCACATAACTCCCCTATTTATCTAACCCCAATGGCGCCTCATACAGCGCTCAGACTCTCTCGCTTCGATTTTCGCCTTGAAGCATATCAGATAAACGCTCTGAGGTCGGCACTAGTTGACAAGAGACTGCAGAAACGAATAAAATTTCATTCTGACGGACAGAGCTTCACGTGGAAGGTAGTCGTTGGTAGCTGCCACCACGACGTCGTTACGAGGTCTAACCGTGAAAGTCGCCAACTTCTGCTCTCACTGATGCCAGAGATTTCTCCGCGGATAACACACAGCACTGTTGGAACATCTAGGATGCTATAAATGGTATGTACTATTGTATTAGCTAAGGGCATTAGCAAGCATCTTCAGAAATGTACGATTATATTTGTCGCAACAAACGCATTACATGATTATGCAATTCAAGCATAATATTATGTCCAATACTTATAACGCCCAAGAGTACCGTGTATACGTCGATCCGTACATGTCATATAACTTTGATTATACATCTTCGTTAATAATTGCTTCGAATTTCGAAAGCGAAATATATCGATAGTATGGTATAAACGGAATATACACACATGCATATACTTAGTTATTATACCTCGGTAGAGCAAACACGAAGACGGCTATTGGTTGCCAGTATGGTAAACGTCAGTATAACGTTGGATTGTAATGACGTCAACGTTCTATAAACACACACACGTGCGGTGGAGGAACCGATACCTTAAATACGTACGCTCATACGATGATATATTATTTTTACATAACGTACAGGCATATATTAACTAACGTAGATATTAACTGACATGTATATTACAGATAATGTCAGATACGGAGCGTGGCAATGGTACCACGGGGGTGGGGGTGGATGTATGATGTTTCGCCTCCTACATGAGGCACCATGATAGAGGAAGCCGTTCGTGTCTTGTAACTCCGCTATAACCAACCTGTAGGGCAAACTTCCAAAGACAGTTCTGTTCATGAATGACTACCGTTTTGACTAGTGTTGTATTTAAGCAGCAGGTTAGTAAGAAGCCACAGTAAACCGAGTAGGCTGCACATGAATGAGAATATACTTATATTGTTGACTGTTGTGGTGCCTTCGTGTTATGGAACAGGTGTCATCGTCAATTTATTTTTGTTGAGTGTTAGACGTCTTTAATACGCTTCATTGACTATGAGTAATATATATAAAAGACATAGGCACATACAGACAGTCAGTGATACATAGTTTATTAAAAGTATAATTTCATAGGAAGTAGGAAAACATATTATTTTAATTTACAAAACACAATTATAATCACTATTCGGATTAGTTTTATATAATTTCCTGCTACCAACCCGAATGCAATTCATGACAGCTGAAGTGTTGCTCAGTAGCCTGTACTGTGTATTGGTCAGTAGCCTGTGTATACTAAGTATTGGTCAGTAGCCTGTATACTAAGTATTGGTCAGTAGCCTGTATACTGTGTATTGGTCAGTAGCCTGTATACTAAGTATTGGTCAGTAGCCTGTATACTGTGTATTGGTCAGTAGTTTGTATTCTAAGTATTGGTCAGTAGCCTGTATACTGTGTATTGGTCAGTAGCCTGTATACTGTGTATTGGTCAGTAGCCTGTATATTGTGTATTGGTCAGTAGCCTGTATACTATGTATTGGCCTGTATACTAAGTATTGGCCTGTATACTGTGTATTGGTCAGTAGCCTGTATATTGTGTATTGGTCAGTATACTGTGTATTGGCCTGTATACTGTGTATGGTGTATATACTGGTCAGTTAGCCTCTATAATACCCAACAGTTGTACACAGCGGATGTCATTAAACCAGTGAAGCAAGGCGATGGTTAAAAGGCTGTTAATCGCCATGTTGTTTACGACGCAGAGCAATGCTAGATAACAATGGTCCTTGTCTATCCTATGTCTATCAGAGATGGGCGCATCTGCTACCCTGGACACACCTGTCGGTCGCGATGTAAACAATGGACACCAGGGGTAGGGGACCTGTAACCTGGGGCGTGTTGGGGTTGAAACATGGGCGGGGCTGCATGACAACGGGATTCGTGTCTATTATTATAATTAATTTCCATTGTAATGGTTTGTTTAGGTAATACTTTTTTTTTTTTAGAAACGAATCTCGATTTTAGTTTGTGAATGAATTGGATTTCGTTTATTAATGGCACTTTATACCAAAATAAACAATGGTTTATAGTTTATTGCGATGTGTTAGTAGGCAGCTTGATTAACTTACGACTTGATTAAAATACACGTACCCATCATATGTACATCGTTTGAATAGTAATTCAAACACTGCATGGTATACTTATGTATGCGGATCTTGTACTCACTCTTATTTACCTATTCAATTATACAATTAAAAACACACTACTACTGCGCCAGTTGCATCCATGTGCATTGGAATATTTGTGTTTATCTACGTGTATATGTTAATAAAGTAAGAACGCTTTTTATATCTGGAGTCGATTTTCACATCTCGTCAAGTAACGTACGTAGTCGCATGTATTGTCGGAGTTTAGCATTATGTAACGATGAACCATACATCCAATAGCTCGCTTTTTATTTCCGTTGATGCTATTTCTGACACGGCAACAAATGTTATTTGGTATTATATAAACAACGCAGCCGATTGTCTAACGCCATTAACTCTGGATATTGTTTTTAATTCCAGATCTCAGACAGTCTGTCACCACTCTAGACTAAATCCCTAGCTGCCATTCATTAAGACTTGGTGCGCGGCGATGATGAATATACACTGAAACCTGACTGCATTGAGGAAGATAGCAGACACGATGGCCGAGCTACCACAGACAGCGGGTAACGCGAGTTCGTCTGACGTCGGAACAGGAGACAGAACGGCGCCGTTCAGCTACGTAGCGCATTCCCCTCAATCAAACCAAGACCTCCATAGTGTGGCACCGCCTTGTGTATCCGAAGACGAGGAGGAATCTGATAGCAACGTGGAATCAAAAACATCGGACCTGTATCCTGAAGTGAATGTTCTCGGAAATGTCTGCAGGAATTCCGAGGAAGACCTCCTGAGTTTCGCGGAAGTTCTGTATAAGTGTACCCTTTGTACCAGTCTGCCGTCGATTCTGACGTCGAAGGAGACGTTCATCGCCCATGTGACACAGGAACATCTGACGACGGGGACGCGATTCAATTGCGGTCGGTGTGATCTCAAGCTAAGTACCGAGGAAGACCTGCGAGCTCACGTAGCCTGTGCGCATTCTGACAAGGAACCGGAAGTCGGTGACCGTCTGGAACTTTGTCAAACAGACATGTTGTACCCAGGGTCGCCAATAGAAGACCGACCACCGTTGCCCATGACACCCGCATATCAAAGCAACTCTACCACCCCAGTCAGGACCGAATCTCCAAATCCCAGTAAAAAGGATTTCCCTTGTAATAAGTACCAAGTCGTGAAGCCTAGCGCTCCGGTCGTGAAAGTCAACGATGTGCCCAAGAATGAGAACATTTCCAAGATCCAGAAACTCACAGAGGAAATCGTGCAGAGCCAGACTCCCGGAACACAGGCAAACCTGATGCAGTCATGGTCAAACATGTCCAGTTTCACTCCGGAGTTTGGACGTTATACCAAGCTTATCCGGGAGGGCGGAAACATTGTGTACTTCTGTCAGGTATGCAACTGGAAGTGTCAGGTGAAAGCCGCATTCCAGGCTCACTGTAATGGGCCTCACCACAACAACAAAGTCAGGATCGGTGACCAGAACAACCCGCACCGGAAGAGGGGAGGCTCCAGTGGAGCCCCTGCAGCAGTGTCGCCTAGCCATTCCGGGGGATCTCCAGCTCATTCTATGTCCCCGGGACTGCTAGCAATAGTTCCCAAATCAGACTCTGATAACGCTAGAACTGTCACACCTGGAAGAGTAGACGGTCAGTTTAAACTGGAGACCGGTGGTCAGTTGAATGGGTCATCGCCAGACCCAAGAATGTCGGGTCATATGGTCGGACACAATGTCAATCCGTGTATAGACAGAAAGGAAAACATATCTGAAATGCCATTTCTTCAAGGACTATTGTCTACCCAGAAAACCGACGCAGACTTTCACGGCAGTTTTGTGTTCCAGAAACGAAGTGAAAAGTCGGACAATGACCATGTTAACCCTGGACTATCCGCGGAGGCGTATTTTGATAAATCCTCGAGAAATCAATCTCCGTCAAAGTTCATGGAACAAGGAAGTACATCCCAGGACAACTCAATACCAAGAAACAAGCGCAAACGTCCCGTTCCTGTGTCCCTCCGGAACCAAATCGAATCCAGGACAAGTTGGTCGGACTCCGACTCGGATGAGAGTGCCGCACGTGCCAAGATCTCAGATTCCATTTCAAATGACGGTGACCGCTCATCTGATAAAAGGTTTAAGCAAGAAGAGTTATCGCCCGTGCAGAAAGATGACTTCCACAGTCGTCTGATGCGGAAGAACATTGCCGCCGTGTCTACCCACGGTGACAGGTCTTCTACTTCCTCTCCACCCGGAAGTGGAATGCCTGCCGGGGACGTCTCTCCCTACTTGCAAAACTCATTCAGAAATCGACTGTTTGCTAGTGCTTTTGGTGCGAGCTGGGGCCCAATGTATGGCTGGTTCGGTCAGACCAACCCTCCTTTCCAATCTGCCATGTATTCCAGCGATACGAATGGAATTAATAAAGACACAATGGTTAACGACAGCCCATTCGAAAACTCCATTCACTACGGATCCAAACTATTCCCTAACGCCTTCACAGGATTCGACTACAGCGGCAAACACAAGCAAGCCAGTGAAGTCTTAGCGTCCAGACACGACAACCAAAACAGTGATAATTCTTCCGATAAGGACGACAACTCTCGCAACTCGGATACCGCTAGTGAGAACATTTTGAAGACGGCGATCAAGCATGAATCGGACGAGCCGGTGTTCCGGTGTTCCATGTGTGAATACTCGTGTCAGGACGTTCACAGTTACAGGCACCACTTCATGGTCGATCACGGAGTGGAGGACACGGACGGATATTTGGGGGACGGGCAGTTCAGCTCGATGAATGAGGGCTGGAAGATGTCCAAGATTCGAGACTGTCTGTCAGGTGAGCTAACGGTTCGAATCCCTGGACGTGCTTACCCATATCGCACCTACCAGTGCTTCTAAAACACGGAAATATATAATTTCGGACACTTATTTCACCAGTGTTAATACTAGATGAGCTCAAGAAACCACGATGTCCACTTTTAAGTTAATATCTGGACTATTTGAACACTATATTTTAGTTAAACTGGTAACAGCTCTCGTGAAAATAGATTCAACTGCCCACCAAATTTCACTTATGGGACTTTGGTAGGCCGTAACTTTGGAAGCTCTGGTATTGTACATATATATATGCTTCTGCATGGATGTTATTATAATTATGCATAATTTAATTTATATTACTATCCGTTGTATTTGTATCACAAACCACATTCTGTCCACATGTCATGTCCATTTTTGACAATGCAACATATTTATTTTATTTGTATAAATTTATGACATTTCTTTTACAATCTCAGGGCATAATATTTATGATACACCATGATTTTCTTTGGTTGTGCAATATTATTTAATTTTTTATATCATACACGTTAAACATTTCCTTGCATTGTTTTCCAGCATAATGACTCCATGTTCTGCACTGCGTGTAAACATCAAGCTATGTTAAATGTGCATGTCATATTGCATGAATAAAAGTTTATTGCAAATTACTACTTGTTTCTTAAAAGCCGATTGGAAATGGTGTCCTCCCATTCTGTTGACGTTCCAATTTGTCGACCATATTTAAAGAAATATGTACGTAAAACCTGCCTGAAACACTTCCTGAAACACTTCCTGAAACACTTCCTGAAACACTTCCTGAAACACTTCCTGAAACACTTCCTGAAACATTTCCTGAAGCACGTCGCCAAGATGGGTCGGAGTCTATGGGATATACATATTATGTCTACCTATCTTTTCTGTCCATTTATCTAACTATCCCTATCTATATATATCTATCCCTTTCTATATATCTATCAGTTTCTGTCTACAGTATATATATACACACACATGTATCTACTATCTAATTGTTTATCTAATATATATCTATCTATCTTCTACTATATATCTATATATCTATCCATCTATCTATCAGCTTGTATATACATCTATTCTTTGCCACGAACCAGACGGGGACTGCCATTAATATTAATATATGATGCACAGACTTTCTTAATAGTATACATGGTTTAAGCACAAGTATTGTTGAAGGGCTATGCTTATGCACGGCACTATATAGGGACTTTGGATTGTCGGGACCGTGGATTTTGGAATATTGAGATTACCGTATGATATTTTCAACGGAATACTATATTATATTTTCCATTTGAGCTTGTCCTATGGTGTGGGTTGGTCAACAGTCAATCGATACAATGCTGCTAAGCCTTATTCCAAGGAAAACATACAGAAGTCTTGGGTTGATGAAATACAGCGTGTTGCGTGTATATTCATATTATATTTATAAATACCAGTATAGAATGCCTACGTAATCATGACAGATACCAATAATATCAATACCATAAAACCAGCCATATGCATGCACAACGCTATATATACACATTTAGATTTATGCTCTCGAACATAAAAGTTGTTAGATTATTCATAGTCTCAGACGGTGAAAGTGAATAATTTAAAAATAAATTATATTGATTGATATTATATTTAGTTGAAAGGAGCCTCTGACATGCCTTGCTTGCTTACTTGCTGTAGGGGATATTTTAATAGAAATATTTGGGTGAGAACAAGGTGTGACACAGACTAGGGATTTCTGTACAACATATCAACGTATAGTGTGGGCGACTCGCTTCAAGGTGGTGATGCGCTTCAAGGTGTTTGCAATATTCTTTCGATGTGATGCATGATTGTAAATCGTCAACGTGGTTGTCATCGTTGTATTCACTGGCATCACCATTGCCATAATCATTATCGTAATTGTCGTAATCGTGGTTACCACCACCGCAATCATAATCATCATTATCATCACAACCATCACAATCATCATCATCATCATCATCATCAGCATCATCATCATCAGCAGCAGCAGCAGCAGCAGCAGTCAGAACCACACAATATTCAAATCCATTTCAAAATCACGCATATTTAATTACGCACATGTTAACCGGGTATCTTTAATATTATGATATCTACGTAATGCATACTATTATTTCTCATCGATTAATGTGTTCATTCAATATTCAATATTCAACCATGAAGTCTTCATCTCCATCCCCCTTTCTTACATTTTAAAATACACCCACCCCACTTCTACTGAAGATAATCTCACGGCTGATCACCTTTTCCCAAGGCATTGGTACACCGCTCACTATAATGCCTTACACAGTAGCCTACTATATTCTCATTCATCGCCATCCTCGTCTCTGTCGCAGCGAGTGGTAGCAGTGAGTTAGTAACAGTGCTCCATGCTTTCTCGTCATCGTAATTATCAGCATGTCACTGTGACATATCTATCAATCAAGTTTATCTGCTTCGTCTGCGGCAACCCTGCACATTGTGGATGTAGACATGGCGGCGCCACAGTGCGGCGAGCGTGGCGCCTCGCATTATGTAATACACGGAGCCCAGTCTGTCTACAGACAACACGCAGACCGTCTACAGACAACACGCAGTAGAGATCGCATTGTACGTCTACTGAGTAGGCCTAAATTAATGACACATGTTTCTATCGTTTTTCTCTGACTTGAATTCTGCATTAAAAAAAGCCGTTACATGAATGTATTATAATGTGCGCAAAGGTGGAATTTGCTAACGTCTTGTGGGAATATTAAATTTACATATTAAGTTGTCGATTCGTTCTGCTAAAATAAAACGCAGTCATTCGTTAATATTAACGAGAGAAAAAGAAATGCTCCCACATTAGTAAAAATAGCTCTTTACGGAGTTTCATGCGAGTTTTATTGCAATGCATTTTATTAAGGTTATTTATAAAATAATGATACCTTTACTGTAGGTAATATGCTTTGTGGAATTATTATATTTAATAACTTGTGCAACTCCATGTATAATCCACGCTATACAAACTGAAAACTGCCAAGTATGTATAATACCATACAACTAACTGAGCACCACAAAACACCCATATATGATGTAAATCACGGTAATGTGAATTAGACTGTATCCAGTATATAGGAAACGTTCAAAATGGATGATTAATGAATATTTATGAAAATAACAAGATTTAATAATATTTTGTTATAAGTAACACTCTCTTGATTACGGTCACGTGTAACGTGGTCTGCTGTTAACCCTCATTGACGCACATTGTGACACCTGTACAATAGGCGCACACAATAACCTCTCCTCCAACAGGTGAGAACAAAGTGTGACACACAATTGAGCGAACGCGCGGATACAGGTATCCTGGATGAATAGACGGAAACACGTTCTTCCCACCTGTCAGTGCGCGCGTCTGTCACTGATACTCTCGCACGTCGAGGAAGAATTGTACTCGTGGCCATCCGGGTTCTTGGTGACCCATCCGGGTTCTTAATGAGCCATCTGGGTTCCTAGCGTTGAAGAGCTCAGATTCATATCACACGAAAAAAAGAAAGAAAATTAATTGTATGCAGGAATATAGGTTGCAAAAGAAGTGAGGAAACTTGTAATGGGGAATATTTTAAAATATAAAAAATAACGCATTACATTTTCTATAATGGTTTTCTTTTTGTAAAGATTTAAATGTATCTACGTCTAGTATTTGATAGTATGTGGACATGCTCATGATGCTACTGGTATTTTCATACTTATTACAGTTAATTATTAGCCGTAGTAATGTGGTAGAATGGGTGGATGGATTTGTTCTGTTGGCATTCCGCAAAGTCATGGCAAAAACTTCAGTTTTATGTAGTAATGTCTAATAGTCAGCAGACCGGGGGGGGGGGGCTGTTCTCGAAACGTTCTTATACCAACTTCTTAGCCTAAGAACTGTTCGTAGCCATACTCGAAGAATCGTTAAGATTGTCGTACGATCGTAAGAACGTTTAGAGAATAGGCACCCAAGCCCCGAGTACGATTTCATACTCAACTCATAATTTTGTTAATAAAATGTCATGTCTTTTTAGCATAGCACTTGAGTTGAGCCCAAAAACGTACTCAGAAAGGTTTCGTAATCTCGAGGGCAGGTTGACATTTTTCATTTCCGAATATGGCAACATGGTGGAAACACTTATATGCATGTCCCTCATGAAGTAAAAAATGTGTTGGCATTCTGAGAAATGTGCTACTTGACCACAGAAGAAAACATTACAGATGGCCATGTCATTTGAAAGACAGGGAGCATTGCATATATATTTGACCAGATACGACAATGAACGTTACCGACTCGTAAACCTCCTCCTATTTACCAATATTGCAATAATTCCTACTTTTCATTAATGAAACCAACACTAACTGTTATAGTTATAGTACTGTCCACGCTTCTAGTATTCTAATGCACGTTTCATTCACGATTCACAGATTTACTTGTGGAGTGCAGCAAAGGAAATGTGTCACGTGATCTGTTGCTACAAAAGGCCAGCCTCCTTCTGGGATTACCGGAAGTGATACATTGGGGACCGGCATGCAACAAAGCCGTGCGCGAAGTCTTTCAGAACAGTCTCGCTCAGCGGAAGGGGAAATACAAGAAATATCCTTTTGAAAAAAAAACCAGCAACGTATTTTTTGTTAATTTAATTATGCAATGCTGGCGCCATCAACCAAATGAGAAACTAATCGTCGTAAATTAGTAAAATGGTTACCTTGCAGAAACTAATGGTACTACTACATTGGTGTCGACTCAATACGTCATCCAAAGCACATAACATATTCATCACTTTCATTATATTTATCCTCGTCATGTTTTGGTGAAAGATTCCCGCTGTGACGTAAAACAACAACTCACTCATTATACTTAACTATTCATAATAATTCCTGTCTCCCAGTCCAGCCAGTGCTCGCAGGTTTACTGCAACATTCAGCGCTACGGATGTTGCGGGTTTCCTCCTGCCCTAAACTGACAA
>JAUTBZ010147405.1:0-12095 GCA_032361785.1 Lepetodrilus galriftensis
GACCACTGCTGTTTCCTGTTGTCACAGGCTGAGATACCTACAGCTCGAGGGGAATCAGGAGATGTTCCTGAAAGCTGCCGAGTGTTTGGCTTTCTGTATCTATTATCTACAAGAATAATCTTAATTATTTTTGGATGTGTAATGGTATCTACATGCAACATATCAGAATATGCAGTAGATGATGACTTCAAATCGGATGATAATTTATTTACAATTATGAAATAGTAATATAACTAGGTAGTCATGAATTTTTTTAATGTACCCTCGTAAGCTTTTTAAAGCTCTTTAAAAACCAATTTCTGAACCACTAACTGATTGTACAACAATGTGTATGAATGGTTAACCCATGCAGGTACATATTGAGGAATTCATCCATTGACTTACTTTCTGTTCTATTGCCTTTATTTGCTTCAAGAGAGATGTATAAATGTAGAATTCTTGCTCTGCTATCGCATCTCTTGTCATTGCAGGTAGGTTATCTGTACCACCTGTTTCTGTATCCGTGTTATGTATCCTCCCTGCTCTGGTGTACCCTATCCTGCCTGTCCAATTTAAGCTTATTACTTGTCCAGTCTAAGCCTATTGCCCGGCCTGAGTGTCCAATCTAGGACTACCGTATGTACTGACAGATGGAATACCCAGACAGACCAGACCATATCTACATGCAACATATCAGCTAAACATGAAATTAATCCCCATTATCAACTTATCGCTTCAAAATATCAAAATTGCCTGTGTTTCTATCATCCCTATCGGCCTCCGGTTCCTTGCGCTCATGTTCAGTCTAGTCTAAAGCATGGAGTTTAATCCACATTATCACCTCAAATTATCAAAATTTCCCATGTTCCAATCAGCCTGTGTTGCCATTGCTCTGCGGTTCGTCTGGTCGGAATGTGATATAGCACACTGTCAAGTTGTTGAAATGCCATCCCATATCACCTAGTACATGTGCAACATCCAATCAGCTGGCCAATCAGCCGTATATCCCCCAGACTGTCCACTGTACAGCTATCTGTATCCCCTGCCAGTCTGGTATCTACACACAGATGGTGGTCTGACTCCGGGGAGGCAGCAGTGGATCAGCACCACCTCATCAGGACGTCTTGGCCAGGACCACTGGTCACTCGGTGTCTTCAGGACAATGCCAGGACATCGTCAAACAGCTTAAATATCCAAAGTTTTTTTTAGTATTGTCAAATCTTTACAACACATGCTGGTGAAATCTGCTTTTGTCATCATTAATGACAAGCAATAGACTTACCAGCCGTGCTTATCAAGATCCAAGTGTATGGCAAAGTAGTCAGCAGATCTGACAACCTGTAGGTGGACTTGGTCAACTAGCCTGACAGTCTGTGTAAACGGTCATATGGGTGTGGCATCCACAGACATCCACCCCTAATACCCAGCATCCCTTGATTTGCTGTCTTTACTATTATAGACTTGCACATATCTCTTGTTATATTTAAAATATTGTTCCATTGCACTCTGTACCCTTAATACTGACAACCATTTATTCCATATTAAGTAACTGAAGAATACCTTTTTTATTCATTTACTCTAGTATACAAATAGATTGTATTACTCTTACTCAGTTATAATTATATAGATCCATGAAAAATAAAAAAATAAAATTGTTAATTTTGTTTTGATAAATTGGGGTTTAGATCCATTTTCAAGATTGTTTCACTTAATATCACAGCTTGTCAATTTAAGACAGGAGGAAATTCATGAGATCCATAGCAATGAACGCTGCAGTAAACCTGCAAGCACCTGTTGTACACAGGGGAGGAATACATTGGATTTCAGATATTTAGCATTATATGTGTCCGTGCACCGGGTGTCTTGTATCCCTGGCTCCACCATATGTGCTCTGTCAGACATACCTACGGCTCACCGCGCTGTCGGGTGAAGTGGGGCGCTATCATGATGCCGTGGAGGTTTATTTGGCTGATGTGTTATTTATTTAACACTGTGCATGCCCTTGGTGTCGTGTTCTTGCACACTGGACTCGAGCATATGGCAGGTCAACGTATAACATTGTTATGTTATTTAGGGCTAACGAAAACATTGCAAGCTTTCGAGTACAGATGCACACATTGACGCGTATAATGCTCCGTGTTGTGCTATGGTAATGATAATATTGTTGTCGTTACTGCAGGAATTGCGTATATGCTTTAATATGTTTTTACGTACGTTTGAGCAAGCGCGGGGTTCGCAGATGGTCTATCACGTTCTTCCTGTATTAATGGAAGCGTAAACAGGAGTAATGATCTTCTATTGGGGGTAAAAAGCAATAATATCACGAGGCACGTTGGAAGAGATTGTGCTGTACAAATGAGCTAGTGAGTGTCTCTTCAGCTGTTAAACTTTTCAATAATAGTCGCATTGGATCCTGCTATTTAATCAGCCATTCCGACTGAAATTCAATTCCAATGTGGCTATTAAAGGCATTGCAATGACATAAACTTGCCACATGATTTCATTTCAGGGACTGTTAATAGTGTCACCTTACCCTTCTCTCTGTGTGTATGATGAAGTGCTTTGGTTGAGAACATTAGACTATACAGGTGGTTACTGGCAGATGGCTGCTGGCCAGTGTTGTCTTATCATTGTTAAGGGTTTATCGTTGTTGGTGTTATCACTTTATTGCTGGGCTATTGTCTAGGAGTGTCCAGTTAGTTATCCGGCCACTGCCCGCCACATCTGGTCTCAGTAAACACCATATCGCCACAGCTTGAATCCATCTTGCAGTTATAACTGTGAAACGGTTATTTCAATATTTTCATTGGATATGAATGGATTTTTAAATATATTATTACTAAACTATTGTTTTTATTGCATTAGTTATCATCATGTATGGGTGAAGGAAAGAATCAATCACGCTTTATTGCTTTTTTCATTTTTATTTGTTTGGACATTTTCTGCTGCCATGCTGAGCATATGTTTGCTCAAAGTTATATAAATGATAGGTTTGGGATAGTGCAGCCTACAAACTCTAATATATATGTCCTTGAATGGCATCTGGATGTCCAATATCTCATCATTCAGTTGGGTATAATTACCATTAATATTTAGTATTAAAAATAAGATATCCTGATGTGTAAAATACATGGTAGTAATCCAAAGGGCTGGCAGCTGTAAATACAATGTTTCTGACAACATTATTTGTAATGGTACTTACAATTGTAAATACAATGTTGATGACAACTGTAGATACAAACAATATTTCTGAAAACTGCTGTTAAAATTATGTTAACAGCTGGAGTTATAATGAACAATATTGCTGACATTAATTATTTTAAATTATATATTCCTGACAAAAGCAGTTACTATTTTAAGAACGCCATGGGAAACTAGGTGTGATGTCCACAGATTAGCGCAGGTTATTTTTTCCTCACTCCACCAGAAGCGATCAGATTACACGACTGTCCCATAAACTATTAATGCTGCACATGTGTTATGTGTAGTTGTTTGCTGCAAGCTATACCTCAGAGACTTATTGTGATATAGGGCCACGATGATGCCATCCACTAATTCTGTGTACGTTCTGTGTTGTTAGGTCATGCTGACAATATACACAGTCCTCAGAATATGATTACGTTGCTAATTTTCGACAAGAGCAATTGCTCTGTGTTTTCCTGTACGAATCGGCAACAATCTAAGACAGCGTTAACTCCAGGCGTGGCAGTGGTGTCGGCTATTGCTGAAGTTGACATTACAGTTACCTTACAGTTAGCAGCGTTTCATACAGGGGGGGCCCTTATCACAATTCCGACATAAGATAGTGCAGTGCAGAGCTTAGGATATGGAATTTCCAAGCTCCATTTTCTGGGGTATTAATCTTATCCTAGAATTGTTGGTATTTGAATATTGAAATACAGCAAGAATTGAGCAGCTCATGCTAAAAATTGGAATAAGTACATCTGCTCTTATGAATACAACACAGATAAACATTCTTGATAGATTTTAAACAATTATTTTATTATACAGCTTTCTTTTGTCTCGCCAAGTTCACCTATGAATATCATTCTCCCAGGCATGTGTCAATGTGATCCAAACATTAGTGGTTGATAGAATAGCCAATTATTAGTGTTTCATAGAATAGCAAACATTACAAGATCAAGTCACAAGTTACAATTAGAGAGTTAAAAAGATACAGTGTATGATGCTCAAGCCATGGGCCTCGTAAGAAAGTCTGATCTCGAATTTCATGACTAATTGAGCTATGACTTGAAGATTAGTTTTATAATATGGATACCTGATCCAAAGAAAACATTGCTGCGGTGTAAGAGTACACACAGAGTATTATTCCAGACTATGCCATAACCTGCTTTTTACTGTACAACAGGTTTTTACCATGGACATCTTGAAACATGCTGCTTGGAGATGTTGGTAACCTTGAATTTTTACTTTTGACATTTAGGACCAATAAACTGTTCTTTGGAATGTTGGTGGACCTAAGCTCTGATCTGTAGAACATTCATAGGCCTAAGCTCTGATCTGTGGAACATTCATAGGCCTAAGCTCTGATTGTTTTAACATTGGTAGGTCTAATGTGTATTGATCGACACATGTATAATAGTATAATTCAAATGACAATTAAGATTAGGCTATGGTAGATCTACATAAAAACTAGAAGAGCAAAAGTCTTTGTTTCAACACTCTGCAATTGTTTTCTCAGAAATATTTGAGTTTAGTGTTCAATGGGATTTCATGCTGAAATATGTGTAAGCTTGAATAGAGATGAATTATTTTGAAGTGTTCTATATTGCGTATTTGATTATCCATGTCTGGTGTATATTGATCATGTCAACTGGGAAAGGACCGACTGGTGTATGTAATCTGTGTATGGTTTTAAACAAAGCTTGGCTGTTGTGACATCCATCATTAAAAGATGGGGTATATTTGTCCATATCCCGCCACCTGACGATACAATATGTTTTCCCTGGCAACGGCATGTCCAGCCAATCACGTCTGATACGTTCAATAATCGCCACACTCAAGGCTTGTATCCGCACACCGTCTTGTCAAAAAATGTTTCATTAGTCAAAAATCAGCTGGAGATCTGTGCTAACATATCCAATGGTAGTGGTTGGCATTTATAGATGGATATTCAAGTTCCACTGCACTTTTAAAATGTGGTATTTGTTCAAGTCGTAAGATGGATCTGAGGAAACTGGTAGCCAATAGAATGGAATATGTTCATAGGCATCACGCTAGTTGTAGTTGTAGGAATCGTTGGTACCTGAACGTATGGCAATCTCTTTTATGGAATTGGTACAGCGTTGTTTTAATATATTAACATTAGGTAACAATACTAGTACAATATTATACAACCGACACAAATACAAATGTTTTTACAGACAAAATAAGTACTCTGTACAATGTTGTAACACATATGACATAAACAGATAATTTCTTTTTCTATGTTACCATGTATGAAAGTCTACGCAATTCAACTTCCGCGTCATGTAAATAGTTTTATCATTATTTAATATTCTATATTAATGGAAGTTTGGATTTCGGTATTTTGAAAAGGATGAAACATCAGTGAAGACTATGTCTTAATTACCTGTCGTTATTTCAAGTAGGAATTTTCACGTTTTTCCATCAAATTGTGCCGTTAGTTCTGTTGACTCGTCATAAATTATGTTGACACTCCGTCAGGAACCTCCAACAGATGCAATTCAGTGCAGGCTTTCACAAATTTGACAAAACACGAAAAAATGTCAAAAAGAATGTATTGCTTTTAAGGGCTATTGATTTAAGCCTGGTTGAAGTGGAGGAACCCGCCTGTCCTGAACCCTGCACTCAATATGGAGGCGATAAGCTTGTCTCCTAGGAACCCACAGCACAGAAGACTCTGTGGAATACAGTTTTACACAAACTCACCTACTGCAGAAATTGGACTGTAATTCTTGTGAATGAGAAATGAGGATAAATTGAATTTACAGTGAGGTGGAGGAAGCGGCGAGTGCTGTCAGGAGTATCTCAACTGATGGGATTTGTTTGTTTTGCAGGCTCTGCGGCAGTGATTGCCACACATCTTATTCTGAGAGGAGAAGTCTTGCCTTGGGTCCATTTCCTGGCAAGTGCTGTACCCGTGCTGGTAGATTACTTCGGATGTTTGGTGAGTAGTATCTGAGATATCTCGGACCTCCACGACCGGGTCACGATTCCGCGGCTAGGATATACTAGCCGCGCAGATCAATCTGCAATCATCGAAAAGACTGATTATGTTTTTTGGGATGGACATTACGAGAAAATTGCTTTTGAGTTTTGATTTGCTGTTGATCGATGTTAAATCATCGCCTGGTGAAAGAAGGATGTTGGTGGAAGGATTAGTGGGTAGTGTTGCAGAAATCAGTCGACTCGAGTCGATGTCGTTGCGACAAGATAATGGATAATTGGACATTGATACAATATTTATGTATATTGTTAGAAATTGGATAATTTCATTTACACTTCCATTGGCTTTCGAAGCCAGCATGATCAATACATTTAGAAGCAAGTACTTCCGATATCGGGGGATATATAGGATATTGATGAGAACTCTCCAGGCAAAGCGGTCACATTGAGACTGTGCAGAAGTCGGAGACGACAGTCGGTGGTGCGTTGTGGAATCCACTTGTTCGGCACTGTCGATATTAAATAGCCCCCATATTCCTGAATACGGAGGGTAACTGACGGATATATTCATTCAACAATTATGGCAGTGTTGTGGCTATGTATCGTCTTGTTCAGTCACAATAAATAGTTTGCGGAGAGAGTGGTAAATGTGAATTTACGAGAATTTATGGGGGATTTATGGGACTGTTAATGTGGGATGATATGAAAGTGTATTATTATCCATTACATAGAATGAGGATGATCAGACATTGAAGCAGCAATACATCATACAACCAGATGTCACATGACCATTTCATATACGTGATATGTGGTGCCATTTGGGAAATGATAGAATAATCTCTTAGAAAAGTGTTCATAGTTATTTCCACAATTTTTGATGATAAACGAAATTGAAGAATGCCAATGAAAAAAGCACTTGTAATCTTTCGTCACAGCTTGTTGATGAGATATTTAAATGTTTGCTCGTACATCAAACATGGTGCTGGTGAATACTACAGACTGAATCGAGCTGAGAAGATATTTCATTTGCAACGGTTGGATGATGATATTGATTGAAATGTAACATTTTGCACTAAATATTCTACAAAAGGTTTGGTTACATCTGCCAGTATAACACTATGGCTTTGGGTGGTGTGTTTAATAATGCTAAGTGTACAGGTGAAATGTCATTGATTTAATTGGTGGCATGCTGCAAACTACTTGACACAATTCTTGATCTACCATTTCTGTGGCTTCCACCTGTTGAAGTAAAAAAATAATTAAAAGCACCATCAGTCGATTTTAATGATCAAGTTTATAAAAAGGGATATTTGAGTAAATTTGTATTGAACAATGATAATGTTGCATTGGAGAAATGTATGCAGTCACAGAAATAATATTCAGAAGTTAATTTTGTAATGCATCAGAATCTAAACTGACAAGCCGTGATATAAATGAAAGATATTGAAATTGGCTCTAAACCTCAATTCACTGTGACCGTTGACATGCAACACATTTCAAACTGAATACCAGACTTACAGTTGGTCAGAAACAAGACCAACGCTATCAGGATCTGACATAATGTCCACACATACCCGTGACCCTATCTATGGGGCTGACAGCTTTTGTTGATGGGCCTCTATGGCCTTTCTTTGTGTCCGTCCCAGATTGTAAAACTACGGGGTAATGTCCCTGTAGCAGTGATTGCACTATAAACACTCATTATGTTAATTACATGGTCCCAGGTATGTTACAGCATGTACAATTACACCACCCCGAGGGAAG
Organism: Lepetodrilus galriftensis; assembly: GCA_032361785.1. Classification (NCBI taxonomy): domain Eukaryota; kingdom Metazoa; phylum Mollusca; class Gastropoda; order Lepetellida; family Lepetodrilidae; genus Lepetodrilus; species Lepetodrilus galriftensis. The sequence goes on from JAUTBZ010147405.1 coordinate 7,894, forward strand.
CGGTACCAGGGTACCAGGGAAGCAGACCGGTAGTTAGACTGATGCTGTAATGTCCACTATAACCTCCCCGGGGATTGGGGAGGGGAGAGGTTGCTATTTATTACTACTTTTGGGGAGGGGGAGTGTGTGTGTGGTGTATGTGTGTGTGTGTGTGTGCATGTGTGTGTGTGTGATGTATGTGTGTGTGGGTGGGTGTGTGGCATTATTTGTTGGTATTTAACTATTTGTCATGGGAATATACATTGTTGTATATTTAAGTAGAGAATACATGTTTTTTGCTGTTGTTATATTCCAATTTGCTGTGGGCAATATGTGGTGTATTTAAGGTATGTTCTACTAAGGTATGGGAACACAAATCTTTTTTTTTTGTGGTGTATTTAAGGTATGTTTTACTAAGGTATGGGAACATGAATCTTTATTTAACATTTTTTAAGGTGGGAAATTGTGTTATTTACAATTTATTGTGGGAACGTTATTGTTTACAAGCTTTTCAGTAGGCAATATATATTGTTATTTACCAACTTTATGGTTAGGAAATATTTGTTGATGTTTATGGTGGGAAATATTGGGATATCTACGTAATAGTACATAAGTAGAGTTATCCTTGGTTTATCTCTACCAGCTGTTGCTGCTTTGTCTTACGGTAACACATAGTTACTGTTATTTGTCATGTTTGCGTTCTATCTCTACATCTCTGTACATCTGTGTATCTGATATTTCAGATCTGGTCACTTGATTACATTGGAAGTAAAATTAATCAAAGTATTTGCATTGGATTATATAGAAATCTCTGAGGTGATCGAAAGTGTTATTATGGCTGTTGTGAAATAGTTAATTAATTATGTGAAATACTCTGAGATATTACATAATATTGACTTCAATCTCAGAAGCAGGAATGATGTTTTCTAAATACTGTAGACATATTTAGTCCAGTCAGTTTTATAATCTTCGTACACACACCTTGGGATCAATGTAGATTTTCTTAGGAAATTAAAATAGAATATGGTCTTTGCAACAGACTGATGTATAGTATCCGTGCTTACCAGAGACTACCAAATATTGTAAGCAATTTCTGAGTAATTGGTGCACACAAGTGTTCATGATATATACCATTACAGACCTATCATGTAGTCAACACCAGGATTTGAGTGTCCGGCTTTATGACATGACTGACTCTATTCACTGCTAAACCAGCTGATGTTGCATCTGACAGCCCCAGCCTTCTTAAGAAGCACTGTCCTGAACAGAACGGAACAGAACTGAAGCCAGGGTTCTGGAGAACCCGTCTCTCGACACAGGCAGTGGACAGTATCAGCACTAGTGAGTGTGTTACACTTGCATTTCTATTGATTGTTTCCAGAGCCGTGGTCGGCTTCACGAAGAGATCACAAGCTGAGAGGAGTCGCAATCTGTGTGCGGCGTCCTTATGCCCTGTGCATGCTGGAGAGCTAAGGGTGAAAGCAGTGCCTCTACTCCTGAGTAACAAACTGAAGCAATGCCAGTCCACACCTCAAGGATCAGCTTCAGGATGAGCTACGGGTGAAAGCAGTGCCTCACTCCTGAGTAACAAACTGAAGCAGTGCCAGTCTACACCTTGAGGATCAGTTTCAGGATGAGCTGCAGAACCTGCACCAATGCCCAGATCAATGAACATGAGACTTAACGACGGCCTAGGCTGCGTCTGCTTTGTGACGGTGTCCAGGAATGTGTAAGGATGATGAGTAGCCTGATATTTCTCATATTAACAGGAAATGGATCTTTCCACAATGTTGGCGTGTTTTGTCTTTTCGAATTAAAGACTTTGCAGTTGTATTTCCTCAAAGATCTGTATGATTTCCATATTGATTACCATGTGCATACCAATCTTCATAATTTTTGTCATTGTATTTGGAAAGGATACTATAATAGTTATTATCTTGGTTTAAAAAGTACTATATTTCAAGAAATGTAAAATATTGTTTCAGACAATTATGATAAATATTATAGTAAACCAAAAAGTCTCATCGTGTTCTATATGGTAGCTGGTATATACTCTGATATACTGATGTACCCTATGACCAGCTGTTGTATGGTACCCAGTAGGTTGTATTAACACATGGTATCCACTAAAACAGATGGCTTCTTTACTTTTATACCTGAATTCTCAATATCGACAGTCAGCATTAATCATTAACGTTTCTCATACTGTAGCTTGCCCTTTCAGTTTCTTCTGAGAAAAATGTTATATGTTCATTATCAATAATATATCTTTAACCCCCTAATTATTATTATTATTGATGCTAGATTTATATTTTATCCAGACTTTCTATATCTCATGGACTTGCTTTCTCTCCAAATAAAGATAGGCTACAAGCCATGGCTAAGACCACAGATCGAGCTCAGCTACACAGTAGCAAGCTCAATATTTTGTAGAATAGTTTATTGTGGGTTCCGGATTGTTTGTTTGTTCATTATCTCCCTTGGGTGGCTGAGACCGTAGCAGATTGAGATGGTCATGTGATGCCAGACTCGATGACATATCCAGCTCCGCAATGGAAGTAATTACTCAAGGGCAATATACATCAAAGTATTAAATGTCAATGTGGTATTTCTTACGGAATATATAATGTTACAGAGATTCGCCTTCATTAAATGCACTCCTCATGGATGTGATCTATTTCAGGATTCATTACTGAATAAACTGGCGATTTTTCCATGTTAAGAATGTTGATTTGGATTGATACATGTATTTCCAATGTGATATGCGGCATGTTTCTAAACATTCATAATGATTTTCCAGTATTAATTGGCAATAGCTATGCTATGCTACATCTTTTCAATCTGTTATCTGACATATAGTCTTAAATCAATAGGGATTGAATTTCAGATTAAAATTTTTAATCTGTCGAGAACATTATCCATCACGTCACCTGAACCTGAAAGTATTATCGCCAGTATGTTGCCGTCTCACTTTGGTCAAACTTTTATTTGTCGATAAAATTTAAATGTCCATTCTGCAAATTGCTAATTAACCTTGGTAATTATCTGCGAGGCCTGCTGGGAACTAGGTCCTGTTGACTGACGACTGACGGTGATGCAATGTGTGCCGGAGGTCGCGAGAGGGGCGGAGGTCACCGAGAGGGGCGGGGACAGACAATGGCAGCCACGGTGCGCTGCATTTCTCCGTCTTTGAAGACAATCAGCATGTGTTTATTTCAAGTGTCATGTTTCCAAACACGAGCCTGATTCTGTTTCTCCCCCACACTGTCTGCGATGAAAGGCTGGTGCACTGTCTGAGATCGGCAACGACAGCCAAATGTTTTCGACCAAATACTTATTGTCAACGTAGGTGTCTACACAATGGATCGGGTGTCTTCTGAAATTTAACCGTGATCGGATCCACACACCAAGTTGCCAAATACAGTCTGGGTTTTTTATTTATATTTCTTCAAACGTAACCATCTGTTTAAATACCAGTGCTGAGAATCGGCGTACAAATGTTGATACTCATTGCTGCGTGCAGTTGAAATTGATAGATGGGAATAGAACAGATAGACACAATAAGTCACGCTTTTTATGTAATAGATTATATTTTCCTACGCATGTTCAAAAATAGTATTTCTTGTTTGTTTTTCGTGGGTTGTGAATCCTTAACATTTCCAAGTGTCTAAGTGAAGAGTGCAGTAGTGAAGAAATATGTTTGGAGCTATTGGAGTAGCATTGGTTCCTCCAGGCAGACTATATATACATAGGGTGAGATATACATAGGGTGAGATCCTCAAGGACTGACCGTGTCTGGAGGCGGGTTGTGTTTATACTCTACAGGTCAGGGAGCACATTGCTAGGGTTCTGGACCCGGTACAGTGCAGAGACACAGAGAGACACAGGACAGAGACACAGCACAGAGACACAACAGAAACACAGGCAAACAGAATAGACAGCACTGAGCAGAGACACAGCACAGAGACACAGTCAAAGACACAATATACAGGCAAAGACACAGCACAGACACGCAGCACAGACACAGAATAGACATAGCAGAGACATAGACATAGCACAAAGACATAGGCAGAGACACGGCAGAACAGAACAGAACAGAATTTATTTCGCAAAAATCACACAAGGTGATAGCAAAAACAAAGACACAGCAGCACAACATAGAGACACAACATAGACACATCACAGACACACAACACACACACGACAGACACAGCATAGAGACA
>JAUTBZ010147416.1:0-12094 GCA_032361785.1 Lepetodrilus galriftensis
GTAAGTTGTTTTCTTTCGTACTGTGCTTCATTTTGTGTGAAATGCACATTTGGGTGGGTTCCTTTGGGCGTGTCAGCGGCAAATACCCTGCTAGGTAGGGTGGAATGGTGTCCGTATATTTTGCAGGTGCTAGGGACTTAACTGAACCAAAAATTATGGTGATCTCTCCCGCACTTAAAAATAGCTAAAGACACGTGATGAAAGGCGCGGTGGATCAAACGCCCCCGAATTGGGGCGAAAGAAGCTTTCGAAAATAGACGGACATTTTGCAAATATATGGTTGAGGCGAACGGGCCTTTTTGAAAATATATGGTGGGACGAACTGGTCCATGCATTTGGGCGAAACGACGGGGTGAAAGTGTTACGGGGCGGAAAGGCTTGGGGTGTAAGCGTTCAGGGGCGAAACGTCTGCCACCCGGAAATATAATGGGAGATTACGTAACATAATAACTCGACTAGGCCAATGAGCAGAGAGATGTTGTGTATATGCCTCCTTTCTGCTAGGGAGTGTGTAGAGACAACATGGCATGCACTAGCCATTAATCCAGCAGAAAACACTAACTTCTTCAACGTTGTCTTTACAATGAGACTGTCACAAATGACTTGACAGATCAATAAACAGTTCTGGATTTAACATAATTTATGCGTCTGTTCAATATGCTGGTACATAACCACAAACGTGCTATGCATGTAGATTGAATGTTGATGTAACTTGCTCATCAAATAGAATATGTAATATAATGTATAAAATAAATAAGCTTGATCGGATGTGTAAACTTGATGATGACTCATTCGGAGCAGAAAGCTGCACACAAATGTCGCCTAGACATCGATGTTTATTTCCCATACCGTTTTTCGGCTTCGCTCTTTCTCAATTCGTTCCTTTCTCATTTGCTCTAAACGAGCCTTTTTCCGTTCTAATTCAGCTTTTCTGTCCGCCATGGTGGCAGATTCTTTGCAGAAACAGTGCTCTTTCGAGGGACACTTGTTCAACTTTCGTCCACCATTAATATATTTTCTGCGGATCTATTTTTACGTGAAATTCGCGATGTCCTTCTACAAATAATACATAAAAACTATTTTCTATACAACTAATTAATTGTATTAGTAACCAATCTCTTGTGTGTTTTTATCTAACGCAGGTTCTCAGTAGAAAAGTAGAAATGACACCCTTTCTGTCGCATTTGAACTATTTCTCCATAGTGACACAATCGTGCACAATCGTATGCATGTCAGTCTGACAAACTAGCTCACATTTGCGAACTAGTTGTTGGGAAGTACAAGCAAACCGTCTACATATTTTCACGAGAACATCACGTTTTCAGCTGGCTTTAGCAGACAGCTCTGAGATAACTTTGAAAGTGAATGTCAAGATACGAACAGCAAATATCTAGATACGGTGCATTGAAAATGTGTTTTTAATTCACTATATCTGGACTTAGATATGAGGTAACATGGTCATGCCACGCAATAGCTTTGATTATGTAACATAGCTTGTTTTTATCAATGTGAACTAGATGATGAAACAAGTTCAAGTTCTAAACTACTTCTGCAGTTTTAGCTGTTTACAGTATTTATAAAAGTAAGGACCGCATGGCACCACTGATATGACGAAATAATGACAGCTTGTAGTCTTTGTTCAGTTAATTAAAAAAATAAATAAGAACATGAGCCAGGATTACAAGCTGCTTACATCATGTGTATGTTTCAATGGTTCAGTATGCCTAGAAACCAGAATGTTTCAGAATCAGTATGCCAAGAAAGTAGAATGTTTCACTATGCCAAGAAACTATAATGTTTCAATGGTTCACTAGAATGTTTAAATGTTTCTAACACAACTTGACAGATCCAGTAATGTGAAAAAGGTGGTGTACGAAATGTAATGTTAACTAGGCCAGGTGAAATATGAATTAGTCCAATATAGTGTTTACTTGTTAATTAGACCTATTATACTGTGTATTACATTGAAGTAAATTATGTATGTTTTATTTTTCTCTATATAATCTATAGATCTATATTTCAGAACAAAACATCTGGGGAAGTACAGTAACACATCATAGCAATGGCAAGTGGCATTAGTCATGCATCTCGAGTCCGTGGCCTGTACAAGGCTGTCTTGAGACTTCACCGCGGTCTGCCAATGGAGATGAAGACCGTGGGAGACCAGTATGTCAAGTCTGAGTTCCGCCTTCACAAGAAGAGTACGGAGAAAGAGGCTGAAATGTTTCTATTAGAATGGACAGTATGTGTTTTTTTAAGAGTGTACAGAATGATACGCGACACTATTTCACATAAATAATAGTATACCATATACCAACTCAATATATATCAGTGATAGTGATAGAAACTAACGAACAGTGATACAAATTATAATTTCAAATAACAAATGTTATCAATTTTTACTAGTCCTTAGGATATTTTTAGCATTGGAGAAAATGACCTGGGCTAGTGTTAATTTTGATCCCATTCCCAGAATATACTGTAGTCGATGCTCTAATTTGTGTCCCTCACACTACAACCACAGCCACCACTATTACCATCCCCACCCCGCCCCGCCCATGTAACTTGATAGCTTCCTGGGGTTCATTTGAAAATCTGCAATGTTAAAAGTATCTTGGGATCCCCTGAAAATTAGAGATTTGACCATCATTAATATTTGGCCTAGGCTATGGGAGAAGGACCCCCTTATTGTTTTCTGAATTTCTAACACTACAATACATTATTTTTAGATCTATTGATAATGCAGGGTTTCTCCGAACGCGCAATCCTGCGTCACATACGCACAAAATGCAAGTTTGGACGCATGAATATTCTGCTACGCGTCCTCCTGGACGCACTTTATTAAAAATAAAATTGACAACTTGAGATTAATTTTATCGTATTTCTAAATTCGCTACATCACAGCATAGATTAGAAGAGACTAGAATGATAAAATAACATCAAACAACGGTCATATACTCTAGTTACTGCTGTTTGCAATCGGCACATAAAACTTGTGCGGCCTTCATCAGTTTACTAACGTTTTACTTGCGTGTGCAAAGGGTAGTAACTCTAATTCTTATGACTTGGGACGCGAAAAGTATATCACCATGCGTCCCCGGGACTCGTAAAAATTGAAACCTAAGTGAAACCCTGAACTTTGAATTGGTCTTGAAAAGCTCTTGAAAATTGTAAGGTTCATTCAGTACGAACCATGAAATAGCGGAACGTTCCCTTATTTAACATAACAAATTTCATTTGTTTTATAACTATCGAGTGCTGGGGGATAAGTGCATCATTAAATAAATACTTTTGGGTGAACAAATCGTGCGTAATTAGTTCGTCCATTATATTGGTCAATCAACTGTGATATTATGCCTTTAACATTAGATATTTTCAAATGACCACCAGGACCTCTTTTAATTCGAACATACATTGTCATAAAGCGTAATTGCTTGTTTGTTTCAGAGTACGGTTACGCTGCCCCACAGGCTGCTGCACAGTCAGGGTGAGCACTGGATGATTAGCTACACATCTCTGCTCAGAAATTGTTTATTTGTGTTCCAAAATTACAATAATCTAGGAGTAGGATTGACCAACCGGCTACTAAATGCCCAAGTGAAGACTGCTCCTAGGTTAACATTAACAATTGCAATATAATCGGTACATGCAATACAACAAATGAATACTATTCAGAATAGCTTGAAATGTTAAATCACTGCAGCAAGTTGCAATTATATCTATTTTATTTTAGATTTTTCCTTTTAAAAGTTTACTTTTTTTTCAGAATCTTGCTACAAGGTGTAGCAAGTGAGAAACTACTAAAATTCTAAATGTGGTTTCTGTTAAATTGGAGATGGCCTGTATAATACAGAGTCTTGTTTGATTGGAATATTCTTTATAGCTCTGTAGAGAAAACATTTTCTATACATGTTGTGAAGTTACAATTGGAAGCAAACTCATTGTAAAGATGTTGCGTCACTGTCACAAGACTAGTTGTTAGATCTATTTATTTCACACTGTTTCAGGTATGCTGGTTATGGGACTTCCACAGATGCAGGGTCCTACGGACAACAACAACAGGTACTATTTTAATAGTGTATTTTTCAGTTCACAGAACCTTCTCTTGCCAAATGAAAAATTAACTGAAGTCCCTTACTTACAAGTTTTGTTTTGAATCACATTGTTACATGTCGGAGATAGTCCATGTTTCATGTAGCCTTTGACTAATTCTATTTTCACAGTGTTGGTAATATTCTCATGATTCTGCTTCCTACTTTTATAATAGTTCATTCATTAATGTATTCTTGAGAGAAACAAATAAAGGGTCTGAAGGTATTTTGGGGGGAAGATTTCTACCAAATTTTGGAACTTGGCTATAAGTTCTTGAATACTTGGAGCATAGATGTTTGGGAATTTTTCGTTTATTAAATTAACTTTATCCCTTCTGAATTGTTCCATTTTATATGTGTTTTGGTCATACATATATGCCTGCAGCAGTAAAGAGGTTAATACAAAGCTAAATATAGATATCTGAAAAGGCTATTCCCAGCAAAGACATGTGGTGTTGTACATCTTCTTAGGCCATTATTTATTGTTATTGAGTATGCATTGCTATGAATGTCTTGTGTTTCCAGGCCCCGGCTGGCGGCTACGGCCAGCAGAGTTACACAGGCTATGACCAGTCCTACTCTCAGCCAGGTGCACAGCCACAAGCACAGCCACAAGCACAGGCCCAGCCACAAGCACAGACAACACAGGCCGGATATGGCCAAACACAGGCAGCTGCTTACGGACAGTCGGGATATGGACAGTCGGGATACGGACAGCAAGCTCCTGGTAACAAGCCGTGTTTGAAAATTCGTTAGAAAACGCTACCTGCTGTCAAAGTTGCATATTAGGTGAAAGATTCCTGCTGCAACGTAATACAATAAGTCGCTCGCTCGCTTGATAACAATGGGATTACTATAACATTACAGGGATTGTATTGGATTATTTAATTAATGTACATTGGATTGCTGATTGAGGAATGGTATGTGAATTTCATGGCAGGGATCGAAATTAACACTAGCCCGGGTAATTTCTCACGATTCTAAAGGTATCTTGCGGGATAGTAGAAATTCATGACGTTTGTTATTTTTATCTATTACTATTCGGGCTAGTAAGTTTTATAATTAGTTTCTATCGCTGCATGGTCAACTAAATATAACTTTGTAGTCCTATACTTTTAGTACACAAATAAACGGTTGATAACAACATGCATTATTGTACTCTTTGTGTACAAGACTTTACATCCAGTTAAATTATTCTGTTATTTTTTCTCACCAAGTTTAATTTTGCTACTGCAGCCCAGCAGACCCCCGCCCAGCCAAGCTACGGTCAGTACGGCCAGTCTGGATACGGCCAGTCCACTACGGACTCGTCCACTGCTGGATACGGCCAACAGACGTCGCAGTCCTACTCCCCCCCGTCAGGTACAGTCTCGCTACTCTAGAACACCCAGATCTAACGACCCCTTGTTCGGGCCTTTGTCTCTGGCCCTAATCGTCGCAGCGACGTTAAAACTCCATATTCACTCACTAGCTCACTCTTGACCATAACCCTCCATATTCACTCGATCACTCTGAACCTAATTCATCATATTCACTCAATCATTCTGAACCTAACCTCCCATATTCACTCAATCACTCTGAACCTAACCCTCTTCGGGCCCTTGTCTGACCTTTTATAGAGCACAAACATAGATGCCAAATAAATGTGATGTGTCAAATATACTCAACATTTAATTAAGAGGTTCCCTCCAACATTCGGCACTACAGATGTGCTAAATTGACAAGCCATGAATTAAAGTAAAATAATATTGAAAGCCACTCTAAAAGTTAAATAATAATAAAAATACAAATAATAACTGACAAACTTGTTCAAAAATATACAAAGTAAATGTTATGAAAATACTGACACAGGTGGTGTTTTGAATGCAAGGTAAACGGACCAACCATTAAAAGAAAAAGCTAAGCTAAGTCATTTAGAGTTGCCTGTCTTGGAACTTTTATTTCAAAGTCCTGGGACCATCTCTGTTTCCAAGGTAAAAACTAGAAAATGTATCTTTTATTTAATATTAACTATGTGTATGTGCGATTTGATTCTTTAAAAGGTAGACCAACTTTAAAAGTGCCAAAATAGCTGGTAAACCGTGCTAAATATGGTGCATATTTAACTAGTTAATTAAGCAACATCTTGATCACTGTGATTTGTTTGTGCGTGATGCAATTCCAAATTTCTTAAATATATTATTCACTTTTGTAGATATTATTTTTACATTCCCTCCCTCGTACAAACAAGTTGGCAAACAAATATTCTGCTATGCAATGTTTACATGTCCTAAGCCATTAGTAAAACATTCAATGTATTATCCCTGTAACCTATTTAGGTTTAGGAGAGTTCCGATATTAGATTTGTAAATGTATGGCACTTGATTGACTTGTTGCAAAGGAGTTGAACAAAAGCTTGGATTGTTAATTTTCCCCCAGACACCTCCTGTAGGCAGGGTGTGCAAGGTTTGTTGTGTGGATCAGTTGAAATTGGGGGTACTGGGGCTCGTTTGAAAATCTGCAATGTTAAAGGTATCTATGGGACTCCCTGGAAATTACAGATTTGACCACCATTAACATTGGGGAAGGGCCCCTTATAATTATTTTTATTTCTATCGCTGGGTACTGGTCGTAATGAGAAAGTGCCGCCTTCCGCCTGTCGTACTTAACAGTCATGGAAATGTCTGATTCTAGGTTACGGCCAAAGTGGTCAGTCCGCTGCCCCGGGTTATCAACAGCAGTCTAGTGGTGGTGGTGGTGGAGGTGGTGGAGGAGGAGGCTTCGGCGGATCCGGAGGATCTCAGAGCTACTCCACCCAGCAGTCTGGGGGCTACAGTGGAACTTCCAGCAGCTACGGCGGTCGGTCGTCTGGCGGCAATGGCGGAGGGGGCAGTGGCAACAGCTTCGGCGGCCAATCGGGCGGCTTTGGCAGCCAGTCGTCCGGGGGATACGGAGGTCAGCTGTCATCAGGGGGATACGGGGATGGTCAGTCGGGGGGTTACGGGGGCCAGGCGGGGGAGTATGGGGGCCAGTCTGGAGGTGGTAGCTATGGCAACAAGTCTGGAGGTTATGGACAAGGAGGTTATGGAACCGGAAGAGGGGGCCGAGAGGGAGGTGGTTATCAAGGTTAGTCCTGAGTGTAGTAGACTTGTGTGTTGGCGGGAGGGAAGACGGCTTAGCGGGTTGAGGAGGGGTTGGTTATTGCGGGAATGTGTAGTGGCCATGGGCATTTATACATACAGGATTGTTCTTGCCAGTGTTAGTTCAGTTATTGGTGTACGTTTTCGTCAAATATTCCCGCTGTGACGTAAAGCACTAATGCAATAAAAATAAATGTTGTGCGATCACATTCCAGTATGCGAAAGTCTTTTCTCAACACTGAATTTCAAAGTGCAATTGTCGACCAATGTTGTAATTGTGGACTGAAAAATTACAAGTAGCCTGTCTCATTACAATGCCTCGCAACAAACCCCAAGAAGCATATCTTGTTTAAATAACTTTGCCGTTAATTATAGTAATTAGTGGAATATTTTGATTATATTTATTTTTAATGCAAATATATTTTTCTTGCATTTGCCAAACATTTGAATTAATCAATAGAAGGTAATGTAATTGGAAGGATCTTGACATTAATAGTTCAAATCAGACAAAATTTATTTTAATCTCCCAAAATTCAACGTCACTTGTAATCTCGACCAAATGAACTTGAGAAATTGTAATTGTATTATCCGAATTTACAACTTGGAAGTTGGAATTTATTTGCATATCTAATGATTAAAGTGTCAAAATATGCAAGACGTTTATTATTTTAATTGAACATATGAATAATAGCATGAAATACGTTGCTAAGTTCAGTTAATTCTCTTAGTCGTGACAATCCTGTATGTGTTTTGTGTGCAGTGATGTTGAGGGGTGCTTTCGTAACAACTTGTTTGTAATCAAAGGATTGGGGAGCAAATATTGTTTGTGCTTATTTTAGCATGCATGCTGTAGCCTTTTGGGTAGTCTGATTCTCAAATTGTCTTCTTAAATTCCAAAATCTTGAGCTTGCTCAATAAACTCAACATGCTCAATGTTTGCAACAAGTCTCTCTCTCTCTCTCTCTCTCTCTCTCTCTCTCTCTCTCTCTCAGGCTATCTGTATAACCTAAAACGTGGTGTCCGTTTTCCAGCACCTATCACATTGCACTTTCTATCAGTATTATAATGGAATGTTCTATTAATCTTCTCGAATTGTTAGTCAAACCATCATTCTGCTGCATGTAAAGTACGACGATTCGTGATGGAGAAGTAACATTGAATTTTATGTTTGTAATTAATATGTGTATTCTGCCACCTTTTAAAAAGCTTTTGAATGCTCCCCAGGAGGTAGAGACAGTGGTCGAGACGGAGGAAGTCGAGACGGAGGAGGAGGAGGAGGAGGAGGAAGTCGCGGCAGTAGCGGTGGGGGATTCGGGTAAGAACACCTTCAAATATTCACCATTTACCATTTGTAGGACTGGTTCTACATTGAGGCGACTCTCCCTAAATTTTGCAGTTCTTGAATGCCTACGTAGAGCAGAAATCCAGTTTTCATTTTAGGACGTCGCCTTGTGCTGGCTGACTACGGTCGGAGGGATCAATTCGGCACAAATGTCTTCTCCTGTGCCTGTGACATTGCAGTAAAATAAATAATTGTAAATGTGGATAAGAAGAATACGGACCATAATAATTCTTGATTTGAAAAACTTGAAATTTGAAAATTAATATATTGGAAGATTTCCATTACGTAGTTGCTGTTGCTAAAAATTGTATTGGGGTAAATTACCAATGCGAACTTATCAAATTGCAAATGTAGTATCAGTCCTATAAATCCAGACTTAACAAGTGTTATACATTTTATATCTGGAGAGAAAAGCAATTTTAAGTGCTGTTTTGTTTTCAAATGAAAACTGGTAGACCCTACTATGATGATGAAAAGCATGTATATTTCAAGAAAAGAATTGGTTATCACTAAACAAAAATGCTTTAATATATATTGGTTTGAATATTGAATGAGAATGCCCTGTGCATTAACCATTGTTGCAATTGTATGTAGCATAACTTGTTTCTCTCAATATTTTAGCAGGATGTTGTGAACAACACGAGTGTTGTGGGTTATATGAAAACGAAACGGTTTAATACGATCCCTGGTATACTTTTGATGGTACTCACTGGACAGATAAACATGGGCAGATGCCCTTAAGCATGGTTAAACATGGGCAGATGCTCTTACACATGGGCAGATGCCCTTAAACAAGGTTAAACATGGGTAGATATACTCTTTAGACATGGTTAAACATGGGCAGATGCTCTTAAACATGTGTAATCTAAACAAACAATGTGTGCACTTGTGTGCCAAGGTCATACACAAATAAACTCTAAACAACACAATCATTTTATAATTACTCAAGAATGTGGAGGATATAGTTTCCCCTCTGTGTTGAGAAAAATATCTTGTGAATGTTTGTGTATGTGGTGTAATTATAATGTTAGGGGTTAATCAAACCAGTCTGGCAACCATGAACACGCAGTGGAATTGCAGTCTTGAAAATAAGTAACTTGTAAATGCCTACATAAACTGCTTTGTTTTCCATGATGTTGAAAGCAAACTTGGGTTTCACAATAAGTATTTTCTGGGTGTGGTTTTTAATGACATTCATGTATTTTAAATATGAACATAATGTTTCTTTTTGGAAACACATGTTTGTTTTGGGTTGGGTGGAGGTTGTCTTTTTCTTTTCTTAGGATTAACCCTACCTGGCCTGGATGTTAAGAACTATTTTGAGTACTATTTCAATCTCAAGCTCAAATGCTATCTAGGGATTTGTGAACAAAACTTGGAACTCGTACACCACAAAGGTTTCATAGTCTTTATGTCTGGGACCTGGGGCCCGTTGCTCAGAACAGTTGTGGTGCTATGATTGTTGTAACTGGGCTCCAGCCACATTAGAAAGCATTGACCTTACAATAGTTGTAGCGACGATAGTTTTGAGCAACAGGCCTCTGTTCCACAGAATTATCATAGAGCTACAGGTGATGTAACTTGATCATAAAGCTACAGGTGATGTAACTTGATCATAGAGCTACAGGTGATGTAACTTGCCACATCGCTAACTAGACATGTATAGCAGTTGCAATTATCATAGCACATTCATTACCGTGTACAAGATGTCTTGTGAATTACAGACGTGAATCTTGGTGCGTGTGTGTGTGTGTGTGTGTGTGTAGCAAAGATATGCAGTTTCTTGTCCAACTTAAGTTTTTTTCAAAGTACTATTATAGTTTGGCCTGCAATAAGACTCCTATTTAGTAGTAAATCTCAGTAGTAATAATTCAGTAATAAATACTTCATGGATTGAAAAAAAAAATAAGAATCAATTTCAGGAATTTGTACGACCTAACCCAAAACAGATTGTATCGTTATATTGTTAATAAAGAATACCACATATCACCAAATATTTTACTAGATATTGTTGTGAAATGCTACTAGCCATATCTGGGCAAAGGGCAGAGAACTCTTTAACCCCCGAAGCCCCTCATTCGGCATTTATACCACACAGACGTGTAATAAGAAGTACCAGACTTCTCCAAGTACGAACACTCGACTACTCCGTGACAACAACAGCTACAGGTTAGTCGTGCATGTTTACACAGCCGGCAGGGTAATTTAGCCACTCGTTCATAGTAATTGGCGTTGTGGGCTTGTAATTTTGCCTGGGCCCGAGATTACAAAACTTTTCTGAGTACGATTTCATACTCAACTCAGAATTGTGTGCATAAAATGTCATGTGACGTCATAGTCTGAGTACGTTTTTGTGCTTAGAAAGTTTCGTAATCTCGGGGCCTGCTTTACTGTAAACATTGCACGCCACCATCTTGGAATCAGGTCTCGCATAGACTTGCTTGTGGTCTATGGCAGACTAAAATAATAAATTAGGGTCCTTCTTCTCCAATTTTTGTGGCAGAAGGAAGTACATGTACGTAAATTAGATTATGGGGATTTTTTTCGTAATAAAACGTCTTGGTAGGTGTTGTTAACTTGTCCTAACAGAGTACATTTCAATCACTTTTCATAAATTTCAAAGTTGAGTTAATGTTAAAATACATTTTAATAAATAAACTATTGCTATGATCTTAAAGTTAGGTTGTATATTTTTCCATCGGCTTTGGTAAGGTGGAATATCACGGTGTGATTTGTAGCAACAACTTGTATTATCGATGCATTTGGACAATTGAATACATCGCAATCAACACGTCGATTGGATTGTTTTCATGCATCGATAATACAAGTTGTTGCTACAAAACACACTATGAGAGTTTACCTTTATCTGCCTTTGTGGGTTTTTTTTGTGTGTGCATACTGCTTATTGTTGAGATTCACATATGCATCTATAGTATTTCAACTCTTCATTAAGTAAAAACAGTAAACACTAAATATTATTCCAAATTGTTGCATACATTTATAGTATACAATTAAGCCTAAAATACCACACATCGCTGGTCACTGAGTATCTATTGGCATGTGAAGGACATAAGGACTGATGACGGTTAACCCTTTATCTAAGTGGAAAGTGTTGTCACGTCCGATCGCAAACAATATGGCCGCTCGGGAACCAGTCTTAAGGATATTTTCCAGGACACCTAAATCTGACTAAGAAATGCTGCTGTCTCTAGCCTGCCGATCCCCCGCTACTGCAGCCTAATCCCGAACCACTCCACATGCTTGATCCTGAAACTGCCTCTCGTACTGGCTGCGTTTCATCAATACAAGGAGACCTAGCACAACAGGAATCGAGTGAAGAACAAGTACGTCCCAGCACACCCAAACATCTGAACACTGGGCATCGAAGTGGATGGGGACAGCTAACAGTAGTCTACAGTTGGCCACATGGAGCTTCATGAGAGATTTTGCGACCATAGCGCAATCCCTGTCTGCTATCGCGGGAAAGAATTCTAGGGAGTCAATTAACCCTCTCCATGCTGGAGGCAACTGGAGATGCCCTA
>JAUTBZ010147427.1:0-12094 GCA_032361785.1 Lepetodrilus galriftensis
TGTGTGTGTGCGTGCGTGTGTGTGTGTATGTATGTGTGTGTGTGTGCGTGCGTGTGTGTGTGCATGCATGCGTGCGTGCGTGTGTGTGTCCGTCCAAGGGCTTGCTACATACAGTTAATCTAATATTTCAAATATTTTATTTCAGGCAAAGATCTTAAGGTGAACTTCATGCTTGACCTTCAAGGAAAACCACAACCAAGCATTCGTATATTCCGAGCCGGTCGAGAAGTGCGAGAAGACACACGCACATCTATCGTGTCCGAGACCGGAAACTCTTTCCTCGAGATAAAGAAAACTCGTATTCAGGATGAAGCAAAATATTCTGTGGTCTTAGAACAGAACGGCATGACCACTGATCAAGCTACTTTTAGTATATTTATTAAAGGTGAGCTCTGTAATATATATATATACTATGATATCAGCTGCTGTTCAATACCCTTTTCTTAAATTTAATATACTCCTGATATTATCATTAATTTTGTGTGCATTTTATCTCAAATTGGAATTTTAACATTTTCTGCCGGGCAAAGCCATACATGAAAAGTGTGCTCTTTTCAATGTGTTTGTTGATGGGTTCATACAGACAGATTTGTTATTAAACTATTTTAAAATTTATATTTGTACTTACAGATCCTAAAGATCAGAGTTTAGATTTCCGGTCATTACTAAAGCACAGGTATGTATTTTACCAATCAGACTATATGTAGATCATAGCAATCCTAGGTTTTGAACCTCACTTGAATGAATCGTTAATCCAACCTCACTGACTGAAACCACTTGGAGCATAATTGTATATCACCCTGTTACAAAAACATGTGCAAATAATAAAATATTTATATAATTAATATATACATCAAATCCATTATTCATCTATATTTTATTGTAGCTGGGTGTGATATAAGATCTTAGCCAGTGGGGTTATTCTTTTGGCATTCGGTAGAGCATTGAACTCACTATCCAGCAATTCAGGTTCGAATCCCAGGATTGGCATGATCCTCTGTTACAATGCCAGCGTGTATTCCAGTTGTTTCTGGTGGACATCTCTGAATTGTCGGACTGAGAATTCCTAGCTCCCTGGTGGCTCAGTTCAATGTGACTGGATTGGTAACTCGAGGACGAGTCATCATGTGGAGGGGAAGAATGTAGCGGGTGTGATATAAGATGCTCCCGCTGGTTACCCCTTTGGCTCATTCGGTAGAGCGTTGGACTCACAATCCAGCAACGGGTTCAAATCCCAGGATCGACATGATCCTCTGTTACATACATAAAATTAAACTTTCAATTTTATCCTGGGGTTATGTATCTAGCTAGAGATGGGTTCCTGTGTTTTAGAGCATGAAGTGGAAACACTTTGTTAATTTCAGAGATGCTGGTAAAAAAGAAGATGATGATGAAAACCCAGATTGGGGAAACCTTCGCCCAGGTAAGAAATACATGTCATGGAGAATCCATCAAACTTATATTATGTCTCAGATGATGATTTTGAAATAACAAAAACAATACGGTACCCACATATCATCCAAAATGAAAGCATCGTTTTGGAAATTTTACTTAAATTTAACCTTCCTTTCTGTCATTATTTCCCCTCTGTAAACTGGTTCTATGTGTGTACACCTGTGATGTGAAGAGCTGGTTGAGCTCAGTGTTGAACTGGCTACTGTCTGTATGCCATTGACCTTAAATAGGAGATCCCTAATTGTACGACTATTTGTGCCATGTGTCTGATAAAACCTTTTGTTATTCACTTTTTCATCATCACATATTTGTCATGTACTATGTGTTTCTTTGTAATCTATATGTACATATTTGTTCTTTGTTAATTTCAATAAGTTAATAAATGCGAGGTGATAAATGTATAACTATAATACCGTACCATGTTTCTATTTCTCTAATACATTTACTTTAATTAAACAAATCAACTTTTGGGTTCTAATTTTCAAATTATATTTTAAAATTGATTTGTATTTGGTGAGTAACTTTCACTAGTTGATTAGTTGGTTGGGTTTTTTAAAATGTAAATTGCTGTGGAATATTCATTTGTGATGAAATCTTCCTGTGACCAATTTTTAATGATTTTCACGTTACTGGTTATTGCTACATCTGACGAATGAAAGCTCCGGAAATTCTGTACATGTATGATATAAAATGTTCCTGCTGACCTCTGCCAAGTGCACACACAATCTGGCAGATCGTATAGCTATATTCTCTGGGTCACAGTAGGCCAGCTGGAAGCTTGTATAACCTCCATGACCTCCATTCTGTAAAGTAAAGATGCTTCGGGTGGTCAGGATTCCCTGGATTGTTCAGGTTAACTAGAGTAATGATGTCAACCATGGTTCAAGGTCACAAAGGGCAATAATTTATTAGTGCTTTTGATTGGGGCTACATACATAGCAACGCATAGTTGGTGACATCTGTTTATTGTTTTTGAGAAATATCATTAATATAAATAGTGATGTATTTTTATTTATATATGACATGTTTCCACAATTTCAACTTTCAAGTTAATATTCTTCATTTTTTAATTCTATTTACTGACATTTCTCCCTTATGTGTTTCAATTTCAGAAGAAGGTATATATTTTCCTTTATTGGTCTGCTAACTGCTAATATTCATCCTAACTCGTTATCCGCTCCAGTTAGTGGAGGCGGATATTCTCTTACACTTCTGTCCATACACCTCAGGAATACATTATTGTCATTAATAACCAATGAAATAGCTGTAGAGTGGTGCTTGCCTAACAACATTTAAACACATATTTATATTTTAAAATTAGATTAAATTTGTTCACTGACATGTAATTCCTGAAGACACTGAACTTTAAGCTGTTCAAGATGTATTGAAGGTGGTTTAGTTTATCAGGTGCTCCCAAACAATCAATCTTCTATAGTCCATCTAGTGGTATATGTGAGTAGTTTTATCCTTTAAAAACAAATATACTACCAAATATCTGGCAGGAAGTGCCACGCCAATGCCATCTGTCTGAAAGCTTCCTCAGTAAGAAGTTCCATGGAAATCGAAAAAAGATCACTATACTATCAGCTGATATCATATTGCATCTGAGACAAATTGATGAATAGAACTTGTCAAGTGATGTGTTTGACCTCCATCCTGCTCCAGGCAATAGAAACATTCTCTAATCTACTAAACTGGCCATCACAAGAAAATATGTATTGCAATGCTAGTATTCTAATAATTATTGAGTTTTATTGTCTCCCAAATGAAAACTATGAGATAATAGCAATCTATTTTGAAAATTAAATGTTTTATTATTAAATTAATTAATGAGGTTGTTGGCAGTTGCCAATGAATTATCTTCAGCAGTAGTGGATATAGTGGATATAGTGGATATAGTGGATATAGTGGATATCGTGGATATAGTGGATATAGTGGATATAGTGGATCTAGTGGATATGATGTGGATGTAAACACAGTAATACAGCATGTACATGTAGAGCAAAATGTTAGATGTACGTATACATTAGTTTTTACTCATCAATTTATGTGGTTGTGAAATTAGCAAACATAATATTTTATTTTATTTTATTTTTTATTTGTATATACTAGATGTTAAATATTGTAATAATTTAACCATTCCCTGTATCATCATTAGCCAGCTGGAGCAATGTGTACTTAAACAACTTTTTTTGACAAAAATTATGAAATTATTACACTGAAACTGGCAGGCTTTGTCAATGGAACAAACTATAGGAACATAATATGTGCTCTCCTATGAATATTGTTTACTGTCAGATTTATCTAACAATTTAGCTAAACAAATTGAGACATACCACAGCTAGGGGTCTCTTATAAGTTGTAGCAGTGTAACTCGGGGTATATGTGTTTTTATGCGTCCTGTGTATATTTGACATGGAGGCAAGATACATTTCTTAACCCTCTCCCTGCTGGATTAGGCAGTCACTGCTCTTTATGGCATCTTGTGGTTGCCTCTAGCATTGATAGGGTTAATAGAATGTGGAGGAAAATTAGAGCAGCTACATTTATCCAGATAGATTGTTAAATCTAGTAATGAATTCCCTGGCAAGTATCCATCTAAAATAGGTCTGTTTTTATTCTACATGACCAAATAATCTCAATAATACTTGTATGATTTCATCATGCTTGAGCAAAGAATGATGTTATTAAATTAACAAGAATTAAAATCCTTGCTAACATGATCAAAATAACCCCTGTTCCATGTTAGATTTGTGTTAAATTAAGTGTTGTTAATTGTGGGTACCAAGTACTTGGAATGTCAATGTGTGTTCTCTGTGTGAGGTCATGATGTTTTCCTCCGTGGTCAGTCATCATATGTAACAGAAGTGTCACTGTCTTTTGTCCGTGTGTATGTAGCAATGTTTTGTCATGTTGTTAGTGAGACAGTCATGTACTGATAATGTTCAGATTTCTTCAACTGTCACTGGCCCCTGTAACATGCAATGTGCTGATTCTTCTTCTCAATCTATTCATCATCAGCAGTTGCTTGTATTTCTGAAGATTTTGGCTTGTTAAAGTATCAGTACTATTATGTATTGCATACAGATGCCCGTTGCACGATGCTCTTGTAGTGCTACAATTAGTTGTAACTGGACTCCCGCCACAATAGAAAGCATTGATGTTACAATAGTTGTAGCCTACAAGAGCATCGTGCAACGGGCACCTGGTACGATATTAATATGATGCACTGTCTGTAGGGTTACAATACAGGTATCCTTGGTCTGTCACTAGCAGGCTATGCTCACAGGTTAATGCTGACCGCACACTAGCGATTTCCGTCGCCGATCACACAATATCTAGCATGTTTTGATATTTGGAGCACCGCAAATTAGGCAATCGAAATCAGAAATCACTAGTGTGCGGCCGCTATTACTGCAACATTCAGTGCTACAGACAAGTCGTCATGTAAGTGAAAGAATCTTGAAAGCGCCTCCAAACCCCAATTTCAAAACAAAATATGTCTTCCTGTTTCAGCTGATAAATCAGAACCAGGAGAGGTTTGTGGACATGTTGAATGAACCCCTAGATGACGAGGCTGCTGAACCACAGGGAGCTGGTGGCGGCGGCGGAGGCGGAGGGGGGAGTGGCACCGGGGGGTACATACAGGTCACGCCGCAGGAAAAAGAAGCAATTGAAAGGGTGGGTTACGATGATTTTTATATGCAGGTGTAACTCAGCTGTGGAGAGTTGTCTGCACTTGGATTGGATATGCATTCGTATATGTAAATTTGTATATGCTCTTGTACCACAGCATTCAGAAAGTTTCTTTATTAATGTTTTATAGCTGTTCTCCACCAACATTTTAAATAACTGAAGAAGATTTAAGTAGCATTGAATAAGAATTGCGTTTTTTTGGTGGTCTATAATTATCTCCCTTAGATTATAATTTTTTGGGTGAGGGAAATTTGTGTTAATTCTGTTATATTGTCATATACATATGCTTTAAAGTTTCATGTGTTTACTATTTAGTATATTGTTCACAGTTTTTATTTTATACATAAAAACAAAACAGTATTGCCAAACTACAATAATCTTCAATCTTGGCTAAAAGATATTGACAGCTGTAAGCTGGTGTTACAAATGTTGCAGATTTCCTCCTGCCATAAACTGACAAGCCGTGATATAAGTGAACAAATCTTGAAACGGCAGTAAACCCCAATTTAAAATAAATAAAATTGACAACTGTAAAGTTGAACACTGTTGAAGCATGTATTTTTATCTACTTCCTTTTCTTTTTGTTTGCAGTTAAAAGCTCTAGGATTTCCAGAACCTCTTGTAGTTCAAGCATATTTTGCATGTGACAAGAACGAACAGCTAGCTGCCAACTTTTTGTTATCTCAACCTTTTGACGACGACGAACTGCAGAGCTGATTCCACTGCGTTGAGACTTTATTTTCCTCCCCGACGCTTGTACACGGAAGTATACAGAATCACACTCGGGACTTTATTGACAAACAAATCGCAAGCCCTGTGAATAATAATCGAGCAGTTTCTTGCATGGACAACAGCAACAGCAACAATAAAAATTACAGACACTTGGGGGGAGGGAGGTAAGTCGGCCCAAGTTTTATTGACTGCCGACTCGTTGTCCGCTTGGGTAGGAACTTATATTACCACGCATGTCCATAGTTGGATGATGGTGTCGGAAAGGGATCATTTTCTTACCATCACCACCCCCCACTTTGCAGGTAATGACTTGGATGGCGACAGGAGGGACGTTGTGGTCGATATGGTGCTACTATATCCATAAGCCATGTCTGCACAGCTTTACATGGGTATAGAAGCAGTTGATCCTGTGTAAGGGAATCTTTATCTATATGTAATTATGTTGCAGATATTCATTAAAAATTGTGAATCATTGTATACAGTATTTTACGTTTTGCTCTGTTTTCGATTGATTTATTTCCACTTTTCTGCCTCTTGTGAATATATCGTCGCAAATGGGTGAAAGATTACTGCAGCGACGTTAAACTCCATATTCACTCACTCACTCTTGGAATAATGTTTTTGCTGTCAAGGAGCTTTTAGGTGTGAAATTTAACGGTTGATGAGAATGTGTAGAGATGTCGGTCTGCTGGAAATATTATTGTGTGTGTGTCGGGATGAATGTATTGGGTAGAAGAATTGGATAGAACTATTCACCCAAAGATTCGAATAGTATTACTGTGTTGTATGGATAGGGTATTTTAACTATAGAGTGTTGGTACTCTATATGTGTAATATTCCTGCTGTAACATAAAGCAATACCGGTAGTTCATTCATGTGGTACTCTACTTATTCTCTTAAGAGACAATGAGAATTAATGGGTAAATAAATAAAGATAAATTTCAAAAATAACGTCTTTGGACCAAGCCACAAAACTACTAGCAATGCGTATACTTTACTATTCACTAATTATTATCACATAGCATCCTAAATGTTATTGTAATAATCTAGAACTTGTGAAATAATGAAATCGGTCCTTTTACAAACTAAACTACCAGTACCCACATTGTGTATTGATAAAATCCTAGAGTGCAATTGTTAATTTGGTGGAAGAGTTTTACAATGGGAGTGTGAAAGCAGTACTTTGGTGCACTGGAGCTTTGCCTAAGAGCAATAAATACACCACTGATGGTTTGAACTCTAATTTATGCTTGAATTGCATCTACAAATTCCACTTAGCGTAATATTCTGCATATAGCCTCTAGGGTGTCAAATGGGTCAAAATAACTTCGCTGCTTTTCTTTATCTTTCCATTTTAATGGTCTCGGATATATTGCAGCAGTAGTTAGCCCACATCATCTCAAAATTAATCATTTTTAATACTAGTATATAGCCCGCAGGTTCTATGCAGGAAATTACGCTACTTTGAAATTTTAATGCATTTTTGATTAAATGGATATATTTCTCTTTTCCTTATTTTTTCTTTCTGGTAAGTGGGCTGTGTGAAGATTGTGTGACAGTGTGCAGGAACAGGAATATACAATGGACCACAAGAACTCTGAATATTTATAATAAATTAATATTACTACATGTATAGGTATTTGGTATAACATTTGATGATATTTGGGACTGAACTAAATTACTACACTTTGTCTGAAGCTAAATTGTTTACCTGTACCTATTAGTCCCATTGGAGCCAGTACCGTAATTACTCTAATTATTCGAACCCTCTAATAGTTCGAACACCTAAATTAATCGCCAAAAATATTTTTTCTCTTTTTAACCCTCTCCCTGCTAGATTAGGCACAGGCTCTCAAGGGCATCTCTGGTTGCCTTCAGCATGGAGGGAGTTAAATTATTCCATGTCGCTTCCATTAATTTTGGCATCCATATTAGTACATCTCAACATTTGCATAATATCTCAAGAGCTGTTGAATGTTATCATTATAAGGGTAGTATACTTTTATAGAGTTCCTCAAAATCTGGTTAGGTCAATGGTTGAATGCAGTATTATTTATGGAAACACTTTTATGCAAGATAAAAAATATGTATGCTATTTAACATGCTAATTCTAGAGCTTGGTTTAAATATTGAATTTATTTAAACAGTTATCCTGCTTACATCAAATTGTACAGAAACAACAGATTTGGCCAATTGGTAATACATTATTTAAATTACAATAAATTAAGCAATCCTTAGCCAGTTGGCAATAACTGAAATGCAAATATGTTTACCAATCCTTACCCAAATTACAATATATGGAGTGCAAATCTTTTTACCAATCCATGGATACAAATCTGTTGACATTATTCTTGGCCAATTTGCAATAGAAGTTAAAATATGTTGACCAACACTTAGCCAATTGACAATTATATGACATAGAATTTGTTAACCAATTGGTAATATATAAAGTCAATTGGAAATATGTAAGTGCAAATATGTTGACCAATCCATATCAAATTGGCAATAAAAGAAGTGCAAATCTGTTGACCAATCTTTCGTCATTGTTATTGGAAGTCAATAAGAGAATAGTGATCTACTTTTCCTACATACATGTATACGTATAGGTATCTGTAAAGTACACATGGTATGTCATTGCCTCTCTCCCTGCTTACCCTTACAATAAGTCAACCAATGAATACCCCTGTAAAACCCAATATTAAATAGTACTATGCGTATGAAATCAGTCACCAAGTCTGTGTGTAGAAGATGACAAATGAGAATAGGGTACAGAGATAGTATTGGATGTTTGATACTCTGTGGGACCCTGCTACATTATATCAATAAATATGTTTATTCAATACAATTTTGTTATTTGTATGCATATGCAGAGAGCTCAGGGAAATGGATTGTCTGTATTACAGGGTGAAAATAATCTTTGTCAAAGATCTTTTTTTTTTAATCGAAAAACTGCCTATCTACCACAAACGTCTTTGACTATAGGGTAAAATAAAATGATCATTGATGATGGAGATATACAACGAAAAACACTACTGCATGAGGTAGTGCTTTTCAATAAGGTAGATACTACTGGTAACTGATGTTTATATTTGAATATGAGTTTAGATGTTCAATGCTCGCTGGAGTACGTATAAACGTGTTTCTTTTAGAAGGAATGGGCATGCTCATTTAGGACTTTCATTGCGTATACATGATCTACATCAAATGTTAGTGCCACTAATACTATTATATATGGTGTTCCGATGTCTGTAGATAACATTAGCTTCAAAGTTCATCAGAACTGGAAACGTAGTTAGGTCGTCAAAGCGGTCACTCGAAAAATGTGTAAACTAAATTCTTGAGTTACTGCATACCTGCAACGAACCCTCTGTTAAAATATATAAATAAACTAGAAGTTTTTGTTTTGTTTGTAGAATTCCCAACACTAAAATCGTTACATTTCTTCTGACATAGGAATACAACGTATACTTCGGTATATTGATAAAATCCAGGAAGTATTGTAAAACATACCCAACTTTCGAGAATAGTTTATTTGCGATGTAGTGTGGCGTATCATAAACAGTTCTAACAGTTAGCAAGTGTTTTTTTAAACTAATCATATGTATGACATAAAGCAACAACATGTATTATTTGAAAGACACACTTATAGCCAAATTGATTGGCACTTGATATTTTTATAAATCTAGAAAACTGGAGAAATCACCGGTGATTATAAGTAATACGTCGTTATGAGTATATGTAATATATTTAAATTATAATTATTCGAAGGGCATTGACTTCATAAAATATAATAATGGCAAGTAGCAATTGAACATGTGGGTAGAGGTATATCATACACAGTAGACCTCGCATATAACGGACTCATTGGGACCGGCTATTTCTGTCTGTTATATGCGAAGTGCGTTATACGCATGTGCCGAAATTAGCGTTAGACAGTCCGTTATATGCGAGTATCCGGTGTATGCGAGGCCGGTATATGCGAGGTCGACTGTACTTATTATGAGGACATATTGTTCCGTTATATGCGAGTATCCGGTTTATGCGAGGCCGGTATATGCGAGGTCGACTGTACTTATTATGAGGACATATTGTATAAATACAAGACCACTGAAAGGAGGATGTGTCACGTGATGCGTCATCATAATATACTCGTCAGTCCATGAACCAATTCTGTAAGAGATGTAGAGACCGCATTAATTCCTATAAAATACAATGACTTGTCATGGCGTAGTAAAGTTGACGGTGGCATATTAAAATAAATAAACGATGGATATCATATGGGTTATTCAGCATATACAGCATACACGATTCCTGTCGCGTGTATTTTGCCGATTGTCAGTTGCACCGTGGAATAATTGTCAAACCTCTGGTCCCACAGACACCGGGAAGAAAACTGCATGCTTTGGGAGGTCTTCTCCCCCACCATCACGAAACAGACGAACTTGTACCTCTTCATTTCCAGTTTCTTCACCTGTTCCAGGATCTTGTTGCTAAGAAGCATGCTCTTGGCTTTCATGGCTGCGCAATCGTAGGTTTTATCGTCGCCAATGTGATCCTTGATAATCGCCCTGATGATGTCACAGACCTCGTTCTCTCTGTACCGGAAGTCCGGTTCCATCTTGAACGTGTTTTCGCACATGGCCGGAGGTTGGTCCCCCGACGTGGTGCTGAATCGGTCGAAGTCGCGCAAGTGTTTGTCCCTGTTGCCGACAAGGGAGTGGATCGTGTCCTTCCGGCCGAAGGTTCCGGCGCGGGGTCGGTGCCCGACTACGCCGCCGGATGCATGTATAGGGTTGGTCATGGCGCCGCCGCGTAGCGGTGGGTATTTGTCTTTGGCTCGGTGGTGGTCCTTTCCATACTCATCCTTTGCTTGGTGGTCCTTTGGCGTGTGGTCCTTCGGCGAGTGGTGTTCTTTAGGATGTGCATCCGTCTTGCCAGGATGACCTTGACTTCGGTGGGTGGTCGCGACCTCGCTCATTCTGAAACACTTTGAAGTAGAAACACAACATTATTACAAGCTCTAGATATTCTTCATTCAGTGTATAATACCACAACATAAGTTCAGATGAACAATTTGGTTGGCGATGTCGAAATACATTCTTTCCATTTGAAATACCGCATAGCAACCACTTCTGGCTTAAGTGTATTAAGTGTACAGGGTTAATTAAAGGTGTGCACTAATGCCACGACACGACACGGCCTCGTTATCATGCAATATCCGGTTACGTTACTTCAAAGTATATTACCAGCAGTTAACTATTATATTGAAACAGTTCTGTTCTTCCGTAGAATCACATTACATGCACATGTCTGAATCACTGCATAATCAATTGTTCATGTATTTATTCGTGCTGTTAACCCCCTTGAACGTCAAGGAACAATCCCCAGCATATGTCGGGAAAATCTTTACGTGACCATGGCCGTTTGTTGGAATTGGTCGCACCATGTTTGCAGAGCCTATCGTTCACGTTATCGTGCTTATAGAGACATGTTTGACTAGCTATTGATGACAATGTGATCGGATTTCATTTGAATAATTAGTCTGATGGTATGTTAATTGGCTAAGCAAGATATCTCAAAGAATAAAGAGTTGACGTAAATTATTATTTTAAAATTAATGTATGGATTGTGAATGTGGTTGATCGGTGCATCTCAGGTGTCTAGGTAATGTTGTACAATGATGTAGAACCACGAGAACAGAACAACACGATGTAACTCAATGATAACTGTAACTTCAACCGTAGCTAACTGCTATTGCATAATTTCAATTATATATTTACCTTTAACTTCGCAGCTAATCAGCATTATAATTACAATAGTATAATGTTCCCTTTGAATTAGACTATGCTACCATTACAACAAGTTACTTTTAGATATTGATTAGCGTGTAACAGACATTTACCTAATATAAATTACGTAACTGCTTAACATTTTGAACCCTAAATAATTGTACCAGTTTGAAAACGGAATGGTTGCTCCAATATTATTTTTAATACATATATTTTTCGAAGTTTAAAGATGTACTGAACATTACAAAACAAAATGAAATTCGTTTTCAATAAGCATTGTGTTATGTGTGACACTAATGAAACCCCAATACTGCATTGAGCTACTGTATATAATGAATTACTATATTCTTTGTGTCTATATGAGAGGGCTTGTAAGGGAAAGCTAGGAGAAGGAAAAGTGTACATGAGTTAACAAGCCAATT
>JAUTBZ010147438.1:0-12092 GCA_032361785.1 Lepetodrilus galriftensis
TCATTAATATTCAACCCTCCTAAATCAAAATTAATTGTTTTTTCTGCAAAGCCAACAAATCCATCATAGAGTTTTACGGTGTTTAAAGGCAAGGAAGGATCTTCATAAATAACAACCACAACCCATCCACTGTATAATGTTTGCTTACAGTAAGCGCTACTTTTATTGGCATTTAATTCCGAGAGTGTATAATTCCCATTTCCATAAGTTTTTAGGACTTGCGTCAAATCATAGGCAGCACTAAAATAAGGCTGGGCACCTGATTGAACATTAACATTGTCACCCAATTGTTTTTCGGCGTTGATGTCTAAATTGTTCAGTCCATTGGGACCAGAAAGCTTTACATTCCAATCTCCACTACCAGATCCGGACCAATATAATATGGCTTGCTTGATGCCACTTGCGGAGCTAGGAAGCGTAAAGTTTGTCGTTGAACTACTTTGGTTATCGGTAAAACAATTATAGTTATTATCGGTGGAATTTCCTTTTACATTGTTACTACTACCAAACATCGTGAAGTCATAGCGACCATTGAAAACCAGATATTCTGAAATAGGTTGACTGTAACCCATAAGGGCTATGATTGAAAATAAGGCTAAGAGTAGGTACTTCTTCATGGGTAGAGCAACTTTTTGTGCGCTATTCTAACGATGATTGTCCTTTTTTTGTTATAATTTCTGAAAGGTTTAGAACGTCTTAGGTGGATGGAGCGAATAGGGCAAAAAAAAAGCTATCCACAAGGGATAGCTTTTTAAGATTTAGTTTTTCGATTATTGAGCTAAATAATGCTTCAATAATTTGCTTTTAGAAGCAGAACGCAGCTTGTTGATTGCTTTGTCTTTGATTTGTCTTACACGTTCGCGTGTTAAGTCGAAGCGATTACCGATATCTTCTAAAGACATAGGATGTTCCAAATCAATTCCAAAATATAACTTCACAACATCAGCTTGTCTAGGGCTTAAAGTGCTCAAAGAACGCTCAATCTCTCTACGTAAAGAGTCAGAGTACTCCAAATGACGATCCGTCTCAGGGGTCTTATTATTCTCTAATACATCAAGAAGTGAATTATCTTCTCCTTCAACAAAAGGAGCATCCACAGAGATATGACGAGCAGCAACACCAAGCGTAGTTTCTACTTCAGAAGTAGAAATTTCTAGGGCATTAGCCAATTCTTCAGCAGAAGGATCTCTTTCATATAATTGCTCTAATTCAGAGAAAGCGCGATTTATTTTGTTCAAAGAACCAACCTTATTCAAAGGAAGTCGAACGATACGGCTTTGCTCTGCAAGTGCTTGAAGGATAGATTGACGAATCCACCAAACAGCGTAGGAGATGAATTTAAATCCTCTAGTTTCATCAAAACGTTGAGCCGCTTTAATAAGGCCTAAGTTTCCTTCATTAATCAGGTCACTAAGGGATAATCCTTGGTTTTGGTATTGTTTGGCAACAGAAACTACGAAACGTAAGTTCGCTTTAGTAAGCTGTTCAAGTGCCATTTGGTCACCTTGCTTAATTCTTTTTGCTAGATCTACTTCCTCCTCGGGTGTCAACAAATCTACTTTACCGATTTCTTGGAGATATTTCTCTAATGATTGGCTCTCCCTGTTGGTAATTGATTTGGTAATCTTTAATTGTCTCATGTACTTGTAGCGTTAATGTGGGTTTAGACCACTACCATTGTAGCGGCTAAGGTTTTATATTCAAAGGTCCATCGGATTGGATATGCAATGAGAAAATACATTGTTTAGTTACGGCAAAGTTAAGCGCAATTACAGCACTTGTCAAGGTGTAGTGTTAATAAAGTGCGAAAATAAGGGGTAAATACGTATATACTTCATGTTTTTTAGTTATATTTCGCATCGTGGGTGAGTGTTTTTATGATAAACCTTGGTAATCACACACTTATATAGATGCAGGAACGCTTATTTAAGTGTTTGGTAAGATGAAACGAATAACTATGAATGACAGAAACAAAATTGAATTTGAGTATATATTTGTCTGTTCTATGCCGATGTTGTATGGTTTTTTGACCACTCCAGAGGGTTTACAATCTTGGTTTTGTGACCACGTGACAATAGAGGACACAAGCTATACTTTTAGTTGGGAAGGGGAAGGGGAAGAGGAGAAAGCTAACTGCTTGAAAAACAGCCTGTTGACAGAAATAAAGTATGATTGGTTGAATAGACCAGCACCAGAATTTACTCAATTTACGATTTCTAAATCCCCAATTACAAGAGAGACTATTCTCCAAATTACAACTTTTTGTACAAATGAAGAAGAGGAGGAAGAGCAGATTCTTTGGGATAATGCTATTGAAGAGCTTAAACACGCAACTGGAGGCTGATACTAGAATATTCTTTTGCATCTAGTCGTTTTAAACACTAGCTTTGAAGTCCGAAACACACACACACAAATAACAACTATGAGAACATTTACCTTTTTTTTCGTCCTAAGTATGTCCTTTTTTGCGCAAGCACAAGATGCAAAACAATTTCAGGATAAATTGAATGCAGAATACAAAAATCCAGAAGAAAGCCCATTGTCGCCTGAGGAATTAGCAGCATTCAAAGAGTTACCATTCTTCCCAATTGATTCAAGTTACAGCATTACCGCTCACTTTCAAAGAACACCAAACGAGAAGCCTTTCCAGATGCCAACGACAACTAGTCGAAAACCTATTTATGTTAAATATGGAATCGCTAATTTCAAAATAGATGGTCGTCCGCAGCATTTAACAGTCTATCAAAATGTTGCCTTAAAATCTTCAGAAGAGTTCAAAGATTATTTATTTTTGCCATTCACTGATAGAACAAATGGTATTGAGACTTATGGAGGTGGTCGCTATCTTGATTTGAGAATCCCAGAAAAAGATAGTATTATTATTGATTTCAATAAAGCTTACAATCCTTACTGTGCATATAGCCATCATTTTTCTTGCCCAGTTGTCCCAAAGAAAAATGATATTAATTATTCCGTGCAAGCTGGAGTGATGTTGCAAGATGATTGGCATTTATTAAAGTCGAAAGAAAAAGGGTTCGTCGTAAGGTTTCCTGCTGAGCCAAATTTTAGTGAATTAACTACAGATAAAGGCCTTGGGGCAAAAGTAGAACGATTCCAATTCGTTGGAGAATTTGAAATTGATTCTAACTTTGTATATCAACTTGATATTAAAAATTTTACGAGTTCAACTTGTCCTCAAGAAAGTGAAAGCGCTTATAATTCTTGCTTTACGGATATCCTTGCGGAAAAATTAAGAGAGACAAAAGGAGCGTTGATGTTTATTCGTCGCTTATCTATCAATGGGCATGATGCTTATGAGTTTGAGCTTTTGGCACAAGGAAAAGCTTTTTCAAAATACCAAGTGGTTTTGGTCGGGAATAAAGCTTATGTATTGTCGGTTACGACTATGCGTAGGGCCCAAGAAAATGCAAACCTGAAACGTTTCTTTGATTCTTTTCATTTGTATTGATATTGTTAATATGTTGTCGCCTTGGTATACCAAATATTGCCATACTGGGGCTGTTAACACTGCGTCTCTGGGACTATTGACGGCACTTGGTGTTATTGTGCGATGGTTATTTTCCCGACAAATTGCATTTGCTTTCCTTGCATTAGTAGGTAGTGAATACCTGATGAAGCATTTTTTGGAATGGTAAATTTAGCAAAATTGGATTCTACAAATTCTTGTTTTGATAATTGTTTTCCAGCTGGATTGAACCAAAATAATTGTATTGGTTTATTTCTTAATTCACTAGGAATAGTAATCATGATACGCCCACTTTTTGCGGGATTGGGAAAGATCGTCAAAGGAGGATTTGTATTAAAAATATCTTGGAGCGCAACATTGCCGTCTAACCAATATTTAATACTAAATTTAAATAAACTTTGTTTAGAATCGAATTTGGACTCTGAAGCAATTAGACCAGATAAATCTTTTTTTAATACTAAAGACTCGGGTTGCTTTAATTCGTCATGGTTGATGTATATTTGTCGAGTGTTGCCAGAAAAAAGTTGGTTGTCTCTAAAATCGAATAGTAATTCCAAAAAATGATTTCCAGTTAGTTTGCTTCCAAGTAGAACAACGATACTATCTCCATGGTAAGTTGCTGCCGTCACTAGACCCTGTACATTCAATGAGTCTTTTAATTGTGCTGCATAATCACCTGTTGGGGTTTTAGGTATAGTGTAGTATCTGGTTTTGAATTTCTTCCAATCTTTAGTAAATAAATACAAAGAATCTCCTCTTGCTAGAATCGCTTCGCAGTCATATCTAATATTAAGTTTAGGTTGTTCAGAGAAGTCTGTTTGGTCGATATAGTGGTACTGTAATCGCTCAATATGATCCTTTGGGATGCTGGCGCCATTTAAGTCAGTTGCCGGAAATTTATAGATTACTAAATCTTGACGATTGCCATCTTTGTTATTGCCAGTATCTCCAACATAAATGTATTCGCCATCAAAAGTGATACTCTCCCAATCAACATTGGTCGTCCCTTTTAATTCTATTGTTTTAAGAATAGAACCATTTAACGGGTCAAACTGATACAGAACATTTGGGTTGTTTGAATCCGTCAAACCGTAATACTTTCCTTGAAATTCAATCATTGCAGAGATTTCTTCCAATTGTGGGGCAAGCTGTGTTTGGAATTCAATCGAGTAATGGGTTTCATCATAGGCGCAACTGCCATCATTTTCTACAGCATTTGAATCGTAATTATTTGCCTGTGGGTCGGTACAACCAGTTTGGGCAATTAGTGCGAAAGTCAAAAAGAGAATAGAAAAAGAAATAAAAAGTCTTTTCATTAAATTTAGTGTTAGTGATTCATAGTGGGGCAAAGATACGTGAATCATGGTAACTTTTGCTTGCGGAAAGGATTATTGTCCTGCTTTAGGCAAGAACTCAAAAAGAGCCGAAGCTTATGCCAACTTCAAAACTTCTGCCAGGCATTGGCCGAAATTTTATGATTTGATATTGGAGATCCGTTAGATTGTTCAATCTAGCATGGATTCCTAGTTTGTGAGATTTAAGTTTGAACTTGTAACCTAGTTGTAAATTTTGAATAAAATAAGCCGGTACATATTTAGTATTGTCAGTAGTGTAGGGTCGTTTTGCAACGAAATTTTGTTCGCTAATAAGCGCCCATCTTTTGTATCTAAAACTCATGTAAGCATCTGCTTTGTGTTTGGGCACATATAGTAATTGTTTGTCAATGTTTTGGCTTCCTTTTTTGTTGACAGATTTAACGAAAGTATAGTTAATACTAAGGCCTAGTTTATAATCAGATTTGGTATATTGATAGCTGATTTGTGATTCTATTCCAGTGGATTGGACTTTCTTCTTATTGCTTGGTCTCCACACACCAAATTCATTTGGCGCCCATAAAATCCAATTATTAACATCAAGCCAAAATCCTGTTAATGAGTAGTTTAGGGTGCTATTCTTGTTGCTTTGTATAGCTGATAAGCTCATTTCGCTTTGGTACCCAATTTCTGATTTTAAATCTGATACACCTAGTCCAATCCAAAATAAATCATTGAATGTTGGTGCATGAAAATGCCGTCCAAATTTACCTTTTAGCTTTAACGAAAAGTCATCTCTTTTTTTGGCAATTTCCCATTCCGATGCAAGACTGAAAATTGGGGTTATTTTTTCGCCATTTGGACTTTCTAGCCTTCCTTGAATGGAAAGGTTAATATTTTTAATTGGGCTGTAAATATCGGCCAATGAAATAGCTGTTGTAAACCGCTGATGTTTGGTGCTGTAACCATCCGAATTTGCTTTTTCGTATCGACTAAAAACACCTAAATTTAGTGCATGCTTTTTTACCTTTTTGGAAAGTCGGCTATCAAATACTTGCGTAGATGTAGCCGTAAAGGAATAAAGCCCATCATTACTAAAAATTAGTTGATCATTGATATTCGCTAATTTTGTCCGCAAGGACGTGGACGAATTAATGCTATACAACCATTCTCCAATAAGCCTATGTGCATTGTCTAATTGTAAAGCGTGGTCATTTGCTCCAGTCATGGTCGGAGGGATTTGGCGATTGGCATTGGTGAGCCAGTAGTGTAATTTGAAAAGGTGCTTCTTGCTGAGCATGTACTGAAAGCTTTGGCGAAACTGGAGCGTGTGAAAAGCACTATTGGTTTGTTTAACTAGGTTTTTTTGGACAGAAGCAGTATTAATAAATGAAAAGTTGTTTTGTCCATTTTTATAATTTAGGAAAG
Organism: Lepetodrilus galriftensis; assembly: GCA_032361785.1. Taxonomy (NCBI): domain Eukaryota; kingdom Metazoa; phylum Mollusca; class Gastropoda; order Lepetellida; family Lepetodrilidae; genus Lepetodrilus; species Lepetodrilus galriftensis. The sequence continues at coordinate 6,229 of JAUTBZ010147438.1, forward strand.
ATTGCGTGGAGAACTTATTAGCTGTATAATCAAAACCACCATAAAAACCCTTATTTCCAAAACTTGCTAGCGCGGCACCCAAATAGAACTGCTTGCCTTTTCTTCTTTGAAAGGACGTATTTAGACTTATCAAACCGCCTAAACTCCCTGACCCATCCATCGGGCTATTTCCTCCTGGAATATATATGGCATTATCTGGTGTCTCTAGTAACCCCAAGTCCACTTGCCCGTGGGTGATACTTTGAATGTTGACTCCATTCCAGTTGACTCCTAAATGATTGGCGCTAGTGCCTCGTGCTGATGCTGTAGTAAGTAGCCCAGGGCTATAGGATTTTATGATTAAAGGGGAGTGTATGGAAAAGTGCCGGCCCCCATCTTTTTGTGCGGGTAATTTGTACACAGTTGTCCCGATGGATTCGTAGTGACTTTTCAAGTAATTTACTTGAACCGTATCTATATAAATTGTTGATAATGAGTCTTGTCCGTAGCTTTTAGAGCATAAAAAAAGCAAGATGAAAATTACAACAATTTTTAGGTTAGACATTGAATAGAAAATGCATGATGTCGCCATCTTGAGTCTTATATTCTTTGCCTTCTACACCCAATTTTCCAGCTTCTTTTACAGCAGCTTCGGAGCCTAAAGTAACAAAGTCATCATACTTCATTACTTCCGCTCGAATAAATCCTTTTTCAAAATCCGTATGAATGGCCGCTGCTGCTTTGGGAGCAGTAGCATCACGCAAAACGGTCCAAGCTCGAACCTCCTTCACACCCACCGTAAAATAAGTGATGAGATTGAGTAGTTTATAACTGACACGAATCACCCGATTTACGCCAGGTTCCTCCAAGCCCATCATCTCCAAGAACTCATTCCGTTCTTCTTTGGTATCCATCTGAGCGATATCCGCTTCTATGGCCGCAGAGACCATAATTAATTCCGCATTTTCGCCCTCAATAGCTTTTTCTAAAGCCTTGACCATGTCATTTCCTTCTTGGACAGAAGCTTCATCAACATTACAAACGTAAAGGACTGGTTTTGCGGTAAGTAGCTGTAGTTCTTTAAGGAGATTTATAAGGTCTTCTTTCTCTTGTGTATCAAAGGATCTTGCAGGGTTTCCAGCTTCCATGTGAGCCTTTAAAGCGATAACATGATCGACCATTTTCACGGCAACTTTATCTCCCCCTTTTGCATCTTTCCTAGCTTTTTGAAGTCTTTTTTCGACAGACTCCAAGTCCTTTAAAAGTAGTTCGTAGTCGATAATTTCTTTGTCTCTGACTGGGTCAACGGAACCATCTACGTGGATGACATTATCATCTATAAAGCAACGAACGACATGGATAATGGCATCGACTGTTCGGATATTACCCAAAAACTGATTGCCAAGTCCTTCTCCTTGGGCTGCTCCTTTAATCAACCCCGCAATATCCAATATTTCGATTGTTGTTGGAAGTACTTTTTGAGGATTAACCAAGCTGGCAAGCTTATCCAATCTAGGGTCGGGTACCGTGATGATTCCCAAATTAGGTTCTTTAGTTGCAAAAGGATAGTTTGCTGCAAGTGCTTTTGCAGAAGTGAGTGCGTTAAATAAGGTTGATTTTCCGACATTTGGAAGACCAACAATGCCACATTGTAGAGCCATTTATATTGGGTTTAGTCAAAGAGAAGCGCAAAAGTACAACTTCCCCCAAAAATAATCTACTTTTGTGCCATGCTTCTGTATCGTTTTATTATTTCGATGTATTTTTTTGCGCTTCGGTTGGCGGCTTTCTTTAGCCCCAAGGCCAAACTTTGGGTGCTGGGACGTCAAGCTATTTTGCCGTATGTCACTAAAAATATCAATGGAAATAGGGTTGTTTGGTTTCATTGCGCCTCTTTGGGCGAATTTGAACAAGGACGTCCTTTGATAGAGGAGATGAAAAAACAGCATCCTGACAATAAGATATTACTTACTTTTTTTTCGCCGTCAGGCTATGAAATGCAAAAGGAATATGAGTATGCCGATTACATTTGCTATTTGCCTGAAGATAACCCAAGGAAGATTCGGCGTTTTTTGGCGCAAGTCAACCCAATAATGGTCGTCTTTGTGAAGTATGAATATTGGTTCATCCTATTAAAGGCGCTTCATCAACGAAATATCCCTACTTATTTTGTATCCACAGTTATTAAAGAAGGGCATTATTTGACGAAAGGATACTCAAGTTCCTTGCGGAAAATACTAAAAGACGTCAAGCATTTTTATGTGCAAGATGATTTTTCGCGAAAGCAATTTCAAAGGATGGGTATTCCGCAGGCTACGGTCGTGGGTGATACCCGTGTGGATAGTGTGTTGTCGCTTGCGCAAAAAGTAAAAAAAATACCTTTTATTGAAAGTTGGAAAGGGGAGGATAAACTTTTAATATGTGGAAGTACTTGGAGAAAAGATGAAGAAATTCTGACTTTGAATTTTGCAAATCTTTTCTGGAAGGGTTGGAGGATCATAATCGCGCCTCATGATGTAAGTAGAAGTAATATTATTCGCTTGCGCAAAATGCTCCCAGATAATTGTTTGTTGTATTCTAAGTTAATAACTGATAATCAAGAAATTATAACAGATTATATGAAGTCAAATATAATATTAATTGATAGTATTGGTCAGTTGAAATCGCTGTATCAATATGGAGATGCTGCCTACATTGGTGGCGGATTCACAAAATCGGGTATTCATAATACGTTGGAACCAGCGGTATTTGGTCTGCCTTTATTTTATGGTCCAAATTATAAGGGATTTGTGGAAGCCGAATACTTTGTTTCCTCAGGAGGGGCGAAGATTGTCAATGAGAATACGAAAGAACAATTCCTAGACTATCTGGAAGATTCAAATTGGCGGATAGAGGCGAGGCAAGTCAATTTAGGATACATTCAAAAAAGTACTGGGGCAACTGCTCGCATTTTGAAGGATTTATCTGAATGCTTAAATACAAAATCTTTCCAATAGCTTTGTTATATTTGCCGCTGATGAATGAGATAAAAGATTTACTAGAACAATTTAAGACTAAGCGGGTACTGGTCATTGGTGATGTCATGATTGATTCGTATTTGATGGGGGAAGTCAACCGAATTTCTCCAGAAGCACCTGTCCCTGTTTTGTTGTTGAAGGAAGAAGAGAATCGGCTTGGAGGTGCAGCGAATGTGGCCTTGAATATTGCTTCTTTGGGTGGTCAGGTGGTTTTGTGTTCGGTCATAGGAGCAGATAAAAATGGATTAGAATTTAATCGTTTATTGACTGCTAAAGATATTGATACACAAGGTGTTATCCTGTCTGATGAAAGAAAAACTACAATCAAGTCGAGAGTCTTTGCTTCTGGTCAGCAGCTACTAAGAATAGACGAAGAAGATCAACATCCTTTGTCGCAAGACGAAGAAACAGAATTGCTCAGTAGAGTAGAAGTATTGTTGAAAAAGGATAAAGTCGACGTAATTTTATTTCAAGATTACAATAAAGGCGTTTTGACAGAGCAGGTTATTAAGGAGGTGATTTCGCTTGCGCAAAAAGCTAATATAAAGACGGTGGTAGATCCTAAAAAAGAGAACTTTTATGCCTATCAGGGTGTCACTTTATTTAAGCCTAATTTGAAAGAAATAAGTGAAGCACTAGGTAGAACCATAGGGACGACAAAGCCTGAATTGGATTCCTCCATAGCCGAATTGCAGGCCCGGTTGGTGTGCGAAAATGTCTTAGTGACCCTTTCTGAAAAGGGGATGTATGCCAAAAGCACCAAGGATAGCTTTATCATTCCAACAACTACTCAGTCAGTAGCCGATGTGAGTGGAGCAGGAGACACGGTCATTAGTGTAGTTGCTCTAGGGATGGCTACAAATGCCAATTTGCGGACGATTATAACGCTTTCTAATCAAGCTGCAGGCATCGTTTGTTCAAAACTTGGCGTTATACCCATAAATGCAGGGGAATTAATATAAAAAACGAAGGTTGTTTGAATCCAGACAATTCCTAGAAAAAAAAATGCGTTAATTACACCTATTCAATTTCAATTACATATCTTTGAGATTGAAAACAAACACTTTTTGTTCACAAAATCTAATTCACGATGAAAATGAATTTTACTAAAAGTCTGATGACTTTACTTATTTTGGCAATGAGCTTGAGCTCATTTGCCCAAGGAACCCTGACCTACATTTGGGGTGGACCTGCAGCAATGGGTGCAGAGGCTAAGAACTCTACATTTGAAGGTGGTCTAAATGACTGGACTACAGAAGGTATCGCTTGTGCTGTTGCAGATAGTTTGCATAATGCTATCTGGAAATGGACACCTGATGCTAGTCTTAGTGGTGCTTATTTTAATGCTGCAGGAATTATTGCTTCTCCTACTATAGGTAATGGAGCAGCATATTTTGATTCTGACTTTTTGGATAATGCGGGTATCGCAGGTAATTTTGGAAAGGGTTTAGCACCTGCTCCACAGATTTCTGTGTTGACTTCTCCAGAGTTGGATTTCACTAATGAAAGTGAAGTGGCAATTTGTTTCTACGAATCCTACAGAAACTTTACGACTACAACTACTGTGGAAATCAGTGGAGATGGTGGTAACACTTGGACTTCTTTCCCTGTAAAGGTTAATGACTATGCTGCTCTTAATAATAGAGCAGTAGGAGGTGGAAGTACCACAATATTTGTAAACCTTGATATCTCTGCTGTTGCTGCAAATAAATCTAGCGTATATGCTCGTTTTAAGTTTGATGGTGGTGGTCAAGGATATTACTATTGGACTATTGACGATGTTGCTTTTGTTAAGCCATTGGCTCGTGATGTTGATATTGTCGATGTATTTGTACCTGCTAGTAATATTGTACAACCTACTTCTCCTGGAATACATTGTGATGTCATGTCTTTTTCTTGTAAAGTGATTAGTACAAATATGAATGTGATTAGTACTGACGAATACAACCTGAAAGTTGAAGTAATGTCACCAACTGGCGATGTATTATTTACTGATGCAACGACTGTTGATTCAGTTGTTTTTACAGAGCAGTCAGTTTCTTTTCCAACTACTTGGGCACCTGTGAATGAAGCAGGAGAGTATACTGTTAAGTATTCTGTTGTAGAATCAAATGATAGTGTTGCCTTTAATGATACTAGAGAAGGTAATTTCTATGTGGATGATAGTCGTTTTTATGATTCTTCTATTGGAGGAATTCGTTACCCATATTCTGCAACTGCTCCAGAAGTAGTGTATAGTCAGTTTTCTTTTATCAATACTTGTGATAATATTGAAGATGGTTTAACATTATTTTTTGATAGTATTATCTTTAGTGCTAGTTATGAAGGAGATGGTGAGTCGATTGAAGGACAGAATATTGGTATCTATATTGAGCGTGTAATTGATCAAGATGGTGAATGGTTTCCTTCCGATATGACTTTGGATTGGACTTTTGAAAACTGGGAGCCTATGGGGTATAGCAGTTTTGATTACACTTCTGCTGGGCAAGATCAAGAGTTAGTATCTGTTACTACTTATGAAGATTCAGATGGTGAAATCAGTGATGTTAAAATCGTTCCAGGCGAAGTATATGCCATTTGTATGGTGTCTCAAAAGGATTTGTCTTATGGTACTGGTAGTTATAATAACAATGCAAGATCATCTGGTTTGGTTGTAGATGGTGGTGTTTTTGGTGGATATGGACAGACATTCTCCTCTTCAAGTGTTGGTACTAGATTATTACCTCCAGATATTAAGACTACTTTGAGATTTTTCGTTGGTACAAAAGATTTGTTAGCGAACAATGCTTTGCAAATCATTCAGAATCCAGTTAAAGACGAATTGCGTTTGAAGTTGGAATTTGAGAATGCAACTAAAGTTTCTTATGG
>JAUTBZ010147449.1:0-10000 GCA_032361785.1 Lepetodrilus galriftensis
TAGTAGTAGTAGTAGTAGTAGTAGTAGTAGTAGTAGTAGTAGTAGTAGTAGTAGTAGTAGTAGTAGTAGTAGTCCATAGTTATATAACACCCTTTCCACACTAAGCATTTCAATGGCGCAGTAATATTAATAGTGTATAGATTAATTAGGTACGACATTCAAATTAGTGTTCCAACTTGATTTGTATATGTTTAGTATACTAACGTAACCAGTTCTTCATTGAGTCTTAGCAATTAGAAGCAGACTGCCGTAAGCCAAGGACATTCATGTGTCTGCTTCTGTTACTGGGAAATACATTTAACATTCTTCCCTGGTCTGCTGCCGATATCCACGATGCGAGGTATTATATTCCCTCGGATGTGGATCGTGCGTTGAATATACAAGATTGATATTGCTAAACCAATGGTGTCTTTCCAATGCAATGGCCTGCAATTGCATTTGGTTCCACGGTTCCTTGTTTAGGTTTTTGAGACCATCATCTAATAATCGAGGTAACAACATATCTTGTTATTTCAAGAGCAGTTTATTGGGCTTCTTTTATGTTGGAAGTGTGTTTTGATTGGCCTTTCGAACTCGAGTGTCAGTGTTCTTTCAGTATCTGCGTTGTTGACCTCTAGGTTGTGGATTTTATTCCGTGATACAAGTTGTGGGGCGCCGATTCACTTAATTTGGATTGCATTGAATTTATTTTCAGGCGCTGAAGGTGCAGATGCTCTCTCAGTATTACCACTACTTCTTCACAACACTCGTGAGTACCACTGCCAGTGTCATAGCCAGTACCGTGTCTGTACGAATACCGGTGCATGTGTCACGAAGCATAGGGACGTTATGTGTACTATACATGCCTCAAAATATATGCACAACAGTTGTTGTATATACCGTAAATCATCGATGCCAATATATTATCCGAGTTATAACATTTATAAGTGGATATACCTAAAAGCAGCAGCTGTAAATAACTACTAGTAATTGAAAAAATATGGTCTACTCACGATTTAATACAACAGTTGTATGTATCGCAAAAATGATCGATGCTAAAATAATGTCAAAGAGAGGATATGTAAATCTACATAAAAACCACAGTTTTAAATAACTACCTTAAAAGTATATTTAATATATAATAACACATGTAATTGTAAGTGTCTCAGAACACGGATTGTAGACACGTTTACCGCTAAGTAGGTGTCTCAAATCACTGACAGCTGTTTATTTGGTGTCAATGCATTTTACATTCTTGAAGCATATATTTAAATAATATCAGCTCAAATCTGTATCGACAATACATTTTGCACTTCTTCTTTTAAAATAAAGGTCTATGTAAGCATTATAATCTAGTTTTCATTGAACATCATTTGGAACTTATTATAGTATAAAACAGTGTATACATATTGAAGATACGAATTAGGGTATAGTTCCCTGAAACTCGTATCCACTAATATATCATAGCGCTTTCTTTTTGCATAGCGAATACACTGCAAAGAGAGCCAGTGGGTAAGATATAGATTTATGAAAGGATACCCCGTTATATATATACCTTAGGATACATATACCTTAGGAATACTGTAATACATATACCTTAGGAATAATACCCGTGTGTTATCTACAGGATCTTGGACTAATAGACTTAGAAGACTACAAGCACGATGGAGCTAACATCACGTCGCTCCGTCTCATTGATCCAGACAGACCGGAAGTGATCAATGTTCGAACGGATTGGTTGTACAAGGCGCGCAGGTCCGGGGATTCCCCCCTGAAAGGATATTCAGAGATTCAGGTATGCTCACTGAAGGAATAAATGAATGAATACATGAATTAATGCTTGTTTTGTTTCTCTCCAATTGATTGAATGTATTAACATAGTCTTTTAACAATAGTGAACATATTTGTATAAACATTCCTGTCATTTTCAAGATAGGAGAACTCGTTTTGTGACCTGCATTGTGTTCGTCCATGTGTCGAGGGACACGTGATGAGATCCAGGTATACACTATCTCTTCCTGGCTAGTTCCGCCTCGTTGTGGCTGGATTTCCGTTAGAAATTACGTTATCAAGGAAACACCGTGTCCGAAGTGTCCTTCAAATGTGACAGTAGCAGTTATTTTTTGTTCATTCATCGGATGACAAATAATCCAAGAACTCGTCCTGCCATGCAACTGTTTTGAACTTGTTATTTGAGGAGAATCTCTCATATGAGTATCCCTGTATTACCAACTCTGTGCTGGTTGTAAGATATGTTCAATTTGCTAATCCGATTGGCAATATCAAAATATATGTAATTACACTGTTCTTCTATTAACTGGTCTCGTATGCTATATGTATATGTTTCGCTCCCTTCTGTTCGTATCGCTGTTAATCATCTACAATTATATTTTTCGCTCCACATTGGTGCTTAATTCCGTTAAGGCTCACTTCAGGTGGTACCCGGCGCACATCTAGAGAGACAGTTTAGGAGCTATAACTAGAACAATGATGTATTTCATTGGATATACTTTTTACTCCAAATTCATCGTGAAAATGATTCCATTGGTTGGCTGTTTGCGCACTGTTTGTGCGTGTTTCCCTCTAGACGTTTGCCACCGGTACCAAAGGAAATGAGTCTTGAACGGAATTAAGTACCGCTGGGGTGCGAGGTAGACTATCAATAGTCTCGGAGGGTTAAAGTAAATCAATAATATATATTGGTATTATATTTATATGAAAGGAGCCACTAAAATTCTTTACCCTTGTTCTCCAGTAATCTAGACTTGCTTAACTGATATAGGGGAATATTTTCAATAGGAGTGTTTGGGTGAGAACAAGGTGTGACACAGACTAGGGTGCGAGGGTGATGTCTGCCTTAGCCAGTTGATAATATTTCAAATATATTCAGATCTGACTAGTAGATATGATGATATGCTTTACGATATTATGATTACACTTACGTTCCAGTGGTTTACGTTTAAAAGGTTTCACGACGCGTGTAAATACATCCTCGAAACAACGGCCATTGTGACTACTATTCCTCCGTCGAACACTATTTCACGGAGGTTAGGTGTAGTCATAATGAACTGAGTTTCGAGGACGGTGCACATACTGAATATCACTAATCAGAAATAGTTGTTATCAATCATACCGGTGGTTTAGGCAACATTTAACTAAGCAATATGGTAACTTAAAGTATATCAAATAATTCAAATAAACCAACGTAGGTATGAATTCAGGAGAATATCGTCCAACTCACTGACACTAACCAAATACCAAATACTAACTCTCACCATCTCTTCGTGTATACGCATATCAGTGGAATGAAACAAGCGATGTCGCGGTATGTGTTTAGTGTTAAATATCTTTTTCAGTGATGCATGAACCGTACTGACGTCGATTTGGAAGTAGAGTGGTCTCTTATAGTGCATGCATATGACTTACTAACAACAGTTTAGCGATAGAATTATATATATTATAATCTATTAATAATATTATTCATTTTCTATTTATGAACTGTCAGATTAGTCATCCGTTTAAGACACTGGTAAGATAATACATATATATATATATATATAAAGTAGAAGTCTGCACAATTCACGTTTGTATTCACATCTCGTAAACCTTTTTGAAATTCTGAACACTGCTTAAAGTTGACGGCACTTTCTGCAAAATGTAATTATTATTCATTATTACATCCTTGATTAAAAGTCTGCGTATTACTGTATGGTACCACGATTTAGGGTAATAATGCAAACTGTAGTTTTAAGTTTTGTTTAGTATTTTTATTTTACTTTTGTATGCCTTTTGTATGTTGTTTTTTAATTGTATGACTCGATTTTATTCAAGTATGGTCATACGTTTCGTCATTATAGTTTATTATTGTGACTTTCTATTAGAACGCGTTTTACCATTCTACCGTATTCGTGTATCACTCCCTCCCTGTATATTTCCAGCATATTTTACACATTATTTGGACTTGTAGAATATACGTTCATCCGCTTAGATGTATAGATATATAGATGTATAGATATGTGTGTTTTGTTGTTTAGGCTCTTTAAACCAGTTGTAAACTATTAGCATTCCTCAAAATATGTATATTTTCAAGCTGTATACATGTATCTAGATTAGTTTCTACTTTAGTCTGTTTTAGACCAATTAAAGAAAAGGTAGCTTTCCTCCATATATGTATATACTCCTTTCTAGCCATATGCATATACATGTATTTAAATTACGCTTCGCTTGTATCATCTACTCACGTATAATAGTGTCCTGTTGTCCATCAACACTGCCATTACATGTGCACTTCAATAAATTAAATTGAATATTATTGGTTCCTAGAATATGTTATGTCTAGGAATAATAAGTACAAGTAGATTTACATGTCCACAGCACACTTTATGTGTATGTCAATGACTGCATAAATGCAATTATCAGTAACCACTATCAATATTACAATAGTCGATACGCGTGTTTGATGTCTGCACGAATATTATTCAAACCTTTTGGTGTATTCATCGTGACCTTCACAGCGTATGTTATTATATTTGCAATGCATAGGATACCTTATAGAATCAAAATTATTATAATCTGAATTAATATGAAACACATATTTAACGGAATATTCTATGCATTAGTCAGTTCAACGGTAACATGTTTTCCATGACCTTTCCAATGGAACTGTGGTTAGCAATACATAGGCTACCTTATAGTAGTAGTTCGAATGTTCATAATCTGAGTTAATATTAAAAGCATATTTTATTGCACATTCCATGAATTAAATAAGGCAGTTGATAATATGTTCAATGGTAACCTGTTTTCCGTGACCTTTCCTATGGAATTGGTAACAAATAGTACAATTACGCACTATATTAAGCAATGCTGTGAGTACATTTGCTATTGCTTGTTACATTGGTGTTGTACACCCACAGTGAATTGATGTCTTCTTTCCTTGGTGTTGGTAGACGGAGACGGCACTGGCCTATGACGCAGTGCAGCTGTTCACCCTCGCGCTGCACGAGCTGTCAGAGACACAGGACGTCACCAAGTCTCTGCTGTCATGCGACACCAAACAGAGGCTGCCTTATGGGCACAGTCTGCTGAACTTCATGAAGGCGGTGGGTAGACTTCTTGGCCCATACTTTCAAAACGTCTTAGTTCAGAACCTTCTAGTGAGAACAGATATATTCAATATTTAACATAAGCAGAAAACCAGTTAGGTAAGTTGTTAGTACTTACGAAATATTTAGGACTTATGAAGTTTCGAGAATACGAAATTAGGCATATTTGGAACCATGTTCAAAACCCCAGTCCTTATATATTAGTTATACTAAATTAGTATCCATCGACAGCATGGTTTGCAATGTCACAGACACACGTAATGTATTTGCGAGTTAGGTATCTAAAGGAAGGAGGCATCTGTCTTTTTCCCGATAAACATAACAAGTAGATCTAATGCCAACTATGTTATGGGTGAGAAGCAAAGTCAAAACTAATGGATGTGTTTATATAATTACATGTATATTTTAAATACAGTATATCTCGTTTTATTTTATTTAATTTTGTATTTAAACAACTATTATTATTATCATATGCATGTATATTTATCTTTGTTTTGAAGTTACACGTTAATAGACATCTAGAGGTACACTCGTGTGGCCATCACTGTTTTCTTACCGAATCTTGGAGATTCGTGCCTTCATCTGCAGACTGTGTAGATCCTCTCCGTTACGATACCTCCATAGGTCACGATTCGCTTTAGCGGTTTAGTTGAGGTTTTAGTAGTAATTGGCGGAGAGGCTTTCATGGATTTGTTCCAATTATTGAGTACTATTTGGTGATCTTCCCTAATTACCGGTGCCAGAGTAGACCAGTCTAGAGAATACATGCTGGTGGGAGCCTGTCAGGAAGTGTACGCTGAGATGCATCTAAAGGAAAGCTTCTTTGAGAGAGTCATGATTTGTATTAATCTCTCATCCAATATGTGTTTCACGAACACAGTAGTCAATGTTTTCTTACGGTGTAGTTTCATGAAGACCGGGATACATTTTCCTAGGAGTTTCGCGGAATTTCAATCAAGGAATTCAGTTGATGATGAGAGCGGCATTTGAAGACAGAAATCGATAAATAGTGTACGATCGGTTTAGTATTCAAGTTCAGGTAGCAGAAACAGTTGATAGTGGTCCTGGCTGACAACCAGAAGCTGGTTACGTATTCCAAGGAACCAGTTTCTAGTTGTGATTACTCATAGCAAAGATAGTAATGTTTGGGTCAACAACAACCTTAATTATCAACCTACATTGGTTCTGTATTTGGCTTAGTTAAGCTTTATTGAATATATGTCTAAAACTTCAGACTAATCCAATAAAAAAAGTGAGTCAATATGTGTCGCAAAGCTAGTGTTTTGTTGACTTATGTCAAGTTGTTTTAGGATACCGCCCCTAATGGTAAACCGGGACATCTTAGGTGGTCATCCTAGAATAGATCACCTATTTTTGGTTGTGATTCTGTCGTCGTATCATCGTAAAGGCGACAGCAATTAATAGATGTAGTTTTTTTAGTTGGTGTCCATCAGCTAATCCCCATTCGCTTTTTACCATTTGAGATAGAATCATTACATTGACCTGCCTTTTACATACAGGAGCACATCATAACCAAATCAATGGTAATCTTTATTACTATTTTATTCACTATTTACGTTCATCAGACACGTTAAAGAAAACGATTTTTCTTAATTTCATGCATGAATTCGACCGTAATGCTAAAACTTAGTTATAGGAAAACCCGAAGAAGCAAATATTGCGGTATCCTTCCCGTAAGAAGGCATGCTTGTACAACGGGAGACAACTCCAGTCTCCAGGCGCCAAAATCAATATTGGCCAATTACTCCTATCGAGTCCTCGGGCGTATTTTTTAGAGATATTTTGCGTGATCAAGCTGTCAGCTGAAATGCTCGCCATATCTATTTTTTTTTAAATTCTCATGCGACATACATGGTCTTATGGACAATGTTGGAAATATTTTTATGTTTTTGTGTGAATTTCTCTCTACAAGTGGTAGTTTTCCCCGCAAGTATCTGTTGACATTCTATTTCCTTGAAAATAATATGAAAAACTAGGTTTGCCTTTTTGTTTTGCTTCCAGCTGAACTTTGAAGGGTTGTCAGGACCTATACGATATGACCGCGGCGAGAGACGAGACTTCACTCTAGACATGCTGGAGCTTACACTGAACGGCCTTAGGAAGGTACCAGAGTTAACCCTCTTTATGTTATAGACAACCTGAGATGCCAAGTTTTATCAATAACAAGATGCCCAATATGAAAGGTAGTGAGGTCATCATCATTGGTTTGTCAGTACCAGCCGATAGAACCGCCATTCAAATTATTATATATTGTGTGGCTTGACCCTGTTTGTGCTGATCGTGATGTTCCCATGTACGGTCATGATTATACCTCTCTTGGTCTGTCAGTACCAGCCGGTTCTCGGAGGATTACTGTCATACTCAGTGGTATGGGCGGTGAAGGTTACCTCTCCTGCCGGAAACCAACAAGCCGTAATATGACAGAAATACTAGTAGTCTTGAAAATGGCTCTAAATTCACAATTCATGCTAAATCCCTATATCAAATAGTGGTTGTTATTAATTCAGAAGAGATAACGGTATGACATGGGTGACGGTTGCCTGTGTTATCTTAATTGAATCACAATGCATTATGTACGGGGCAAAATAAACCATGAACAAGTTAAAATAATTAGCCCTAGTCAATGACCGGGTACGTACTGTAAGTAATACATATCTACATTTTATTTTACACTGGTGCCATGTGTATGCATGCCCTTCACGATTGTGTCATGACCACCTACCTCCATTGCACTAATCCGGTTTCCTCAGGTTGGCATTTGGAATCGACACATTGGCATTAACATGACTAGATCGGCTACGGAGAGACGAAAGGATGTCGAGAATTCTCTAAAGAATACTACATTAGACGTTGTGGCCGTGGTGGTATGTATATGTCTTGCGATGAACTCATATATTTAATAAAACATCCAGTTACCCTAATAAATGTTAACGTTAACGTATTTGCATTCACAGCAGCAGCTGACTGTTATTCCCTATTCGCAAATCGTCTTAGAATGTGTTTGCGGAAAACCATCGCAGTTTTTTTCTTGCAAGAATTCGTTCAAACGTGTACAGATGTCGGTGTAAAATACTGAGAATAAATATCATTCTGCAGAGGAATGTATATACCGTCTATACTACTGTCCCCATTACATTGGACGATGCAACAATAGCAGTTGAGAAAACACGTGTACTTATTTATCTAGTGCAGGCATCCATAAGTTTTCTTATACTTTATTATCTTTCGTTCCGACAACAGGGATTCAAGTAAAGAACATGTTTCGTAATTCCAATCACAATTATGCAACGGTTCAAATAGTTTCTACAGATTCTAAATTAAATCCCACCGCTATATGGTATTCAGATTTTATAATTATCCACGTCAAACAAAAAGTTTATTTGGAATGGATGTCAAGTCGTAATTGGATTGAGCCGCTAAAACGTCATGGATATGGACTTGTTCTTTATAATTGAAACATCAGAGTTTGTAAGAATGGAACATTATATTCGTGGAGTAATAATAATGTCAATCTTATTAATTTGTCTTGAGCATTAAACTTTGATTAGTTGATTTAATAGTTGTAATACATCACACTACTGTAGTTATCTCCGTATTTCCTAAAGGATGACATAATGGTGCATTACTGTTATGCGTTTAGGGCACGTTATACTCAAATGAAGGAAAACCAAATAGCCAGCATGTATAATACGCACGATAATAAGAACGCCACGTGCATAAATGTTAAATATTTCACATTTTCTTTCTTCATTTCATGTATTGGTATCGGTATAAATTTTACACACGATTTTAATCCTACATGTTTGAAATGAATCTGAACTTAATATCTGAAATGATCCTCACATTATACAATGCTTATCCCAAAATGCAGAATATTTGCCACTGATAATTGGATTCATATTTACAGTCAAGGAAGAAACGGACACTCGGGTATTAATCTCTATTAATTTGAATACCCTAACATGAAGAGCGTACTTTCAGGAAGAGCCTTACGTGATGGAGATAAAGCACGATGACGGCACCGTGACATACGAGGGCTTCTGTATCGACCTACTGGACGAGATCGCAAAGCGAAGGAGCTTCAACTACACTGTGAGGGCCGGCAGCACATACGGGAAGTTAAGGAAGGGCAAATGGACAGGGATTGTGAGAGAACTGCTGGACAGAGTACGTATGACATCCTTCATAATGATCACTTAATTAATACTCACGTTAATTCCATTTTAATGTATATCAAAACATTGTTACTACTGGAATACAATATATATGAAAGGAAATAATAAATAAAATAACAATATTTACTATACCGGTATAGTGTATTGTTATTAGTATAATTGTTGTTATTATTATTATCATCATCATCATCATCATCATCATCATCATCATCATCATCATCATCATCATAATCAGCATAATCATCATCATCATCAGCATCAGCATCAGCATCATCATTATCATCATCATCGTCGTCATCATCATCATCATCATTATTATTAATAGTATTGTTATTATTATCAATAATAATGTTACAATTTATAAATAACGCACAACGTCCACACTCTAAAGGATGCTCATAGAGCTTCACGTGCAGACCATTTATTCATCAAGAGGAATACTTTTCTTTTCAATAATCTAATAATCGGTCCATTGCTAATGTCTAGCATTTCCTGATGAATGATTCCATATGAGGTACATATCCCACGAGATTGTACACTTAATGCGTTATTACTCGTTATGAAGGAACTTCGTTTTTTTCTTTTAACACATCCGTCCGTCCGCCCATCCGGTTGTGGGTTGTTAGCAAAATGCTTCCTTTCCCCACTAATGGCATGGAATCAATGAACAGTAATTACGCTCCTACGGGAAGCTCACATTAATGACATCCTATAATTAGAAGT
>JAUTBZ010147449.1:15000-26937 GCA_032361785.1 Lepetodrilus galriftensis
GTGACACAATAGTACATTATGTGTCACTCTAGTATACTATTCATTGCAGATGTACATTATTCTTTACAAGAGTGTAGTACTAATATGTTGCAGTAGTATACTATATGTTACAATAGTATACAACATGATTTGATAGTATTCTAAGTTTATTAATAGTATGTAGTATACTACGTTCCACAATGGTTCACATGGCGTCACAATCTGTCAAGCAGAGATTAGTTGCAAGACTTTCATATTTGCCTTTAATAAATACTACTTGGTAGACTGTCTTTCACTGCACATGTGTTCAAAAGAAACACCCTATATTTACATGTTAGCACAATCATTATGTTCATCATGTTCATTTCGAGCTAACAGACTTCAGCTTACCAATCAATACATTTCACATGCAAGTCTATTATAATGAGTAATCATTGTGAGAAGAGGTGCATGGAAGCGATTACTTGAGGTATAAAAATACATAATACGTATGCGAATTCAATATAATGTGCATTTACAACTCGAAACAAAAGGGCACGTATAACCATGTCACTTAAAGTACAGTAACCCATTTTCCAGGGACCGGACACTATTAAGCGAGTCTTTAACATATACATTACACATGTAAGTCACCGAAGTGAAGGCTAACCGAATACCGTTATACCAGTTCATCCCCCCGTGTGTATACTCATTGATACCATAGATGTCTGTTACGACCGGCCATGTAGCCATATACAACAATCAAAAGTGATGAACGAATTACCATCCAACGATGAATTCCTCACGCGAGTGGGTCATTGAAGTATGCCCTGACATACATAGACGCTACGTAGTGTAAGGTTATGCTTCAGAGTATACCAATGGGGACGATGATGGGTCCCAAGTCATTTCTTTCGTTGCACGCGTGTCTATCATTTCATTATCATTGCTCTCTTTCACTGACCACGTTGAGATCTCGATGCAAGCTTTTCACTCGTTTGTTTTTCCCAAGTGCGTCTTGTTTCAGACGTTTCAGAGATGTGTCTATGCTTCTGCCTTCCGGTATTGGGGAAGGTTAGTGACCTCTACATGTATACGAGTCTATGTACTTCGCTCTGAAGTAGGTCAGTTAGTGTCGTTTACTTTGAATATACAAAATAAAGAATGCGATCTACGTTTCTGAATATTACCTTTTTCGTCAATAAGGTCGCATCGTAATAATGAAAACCATTGGCTGTATTCGACTCATGACTAGGGTCCTTGGTGTTAGGTCATGGAACTGGAATTAAACGGCAGGATTAAACACTGTGTGAATAAATATGTGAACATAAAATAAGAATATATATTGTCAACATATATTTAAAAAAGACGAACATATATAGCGCTAATACGAGGCGTTCTATTTATCACGAGCGTCACCACAGGGTTTATCGTGAATCGAATACAGCCAGTGTTTAAAGTGACTTGCACTAATTAGTATATTTACCGTTTTATGTATAAAGGTGTACATTTTGACCAGGTTACATTTTCATGAATATTTAGCTCAAGACGACGTTCAGAAAATGTGCGATTTATGAGGATTAGTTCGGATTGCGAATATTTTTCTTTTCACGTGTTTTTTTCTTCTTCATTGAATGTGGCATACGTTCTACGGCAGGTTCACTATATCGAAACAAGGCTAATACATGAGGGATGGCTCCTTCATCAACCAACACAGACGCTATGTGGATATATGCAAAATTGCGGATCTATGGACATAGTGTGATTGTATATACGCGTACATAGTCATGAACATGTGAAGAGTTGCAAGGAGTGTATTCGCGTATTAGAGTATCAACTGTTCATTCAATGTAAGCCCGAGACCTTTCTTCAGCAATCTGGTCGAAGTTTCTTGTTATTCTTGACATACACTTTCAGCATCATTTTTTAAATAAATATTTCACACGTCTGCCTGTAATATCATGTTTTCTTAAGAATCATCCCAACAAACACGATCATTGTTTTCATCATTTCTAATTCGTTCCGTCACATCTGGAGAGTTTAATGTAAATTCCTTTGATATGAGAGAACGGGGATACAGTTTGGTTTTGTGCTTATGTGGTCGTCCTATTAACTTTATTATTGATTTTTATTTCTTTTTGGTTTAAAATAATGTTGTAATGTTCTCAGGAACTGGATATTGATTTGTGTTGAGCACACTACACGGAAGTGAAATTTAAATGTAGTCAATGCATTGTTCCTATCGTCCGAGATGTAACATAAGCCAAAAGAGAAAAACATTAAACATAACTACTATGACATGGTGTTGTTGTTTATTATGAGGGACACGAATCAATGACGCAAGCCACCAATAAGAGTCCTGGGACCCGTCGCACAGAACAGTTGTAGCTATAATTGGTTGCAAGTAAAATGTTCGGAACTCTCTACCAGTGTATGCTCATTACAGAACACACTGTTATTGCTACAATACTTGAGCATATGGTTAGCGAAAACCTTTTCTAGCGATACATGTGGTTCATGCAACCAGACTTACATTTGTAGCGGGTTACGAACATTTGACTTACAATCAATTGTATGCCCCTGTTACACATTCCTATCGTTATGTACACTGTATGAAGGCTTAATACTGTCTTAGCGCTACGATAGGTATGTGGAACGGCATGTTATGTCCTGCAATAGTAAAATAGGGACGTACGCATATTTTACATTACTATACGTTTATAGTCTATTAAAGTACGACCCTGTCTTAACATGCAGGGGTACCATTTCACGAAGCTATCTTATCCACTGAGACCATATATGCCGAAAGTTAATACACTGCAAAGAGAACGCTATGGTCTCTTAGCACTAAGTTAGCAGATGTATTTTGAGTTCATATACTCCTTACCTAATCGGCTTTACTTTACCTTTGCAATTAATAGCATAGATAACTTGACGGAAAACAATTCCTCTATACGTTGACGGTTTGTTCCAATTTATAATAGTTTGAGAAATTGTAAAATGATTACATCGATTTTGTCCCACTTAAGCTGATTTTCCATTATGTCCCATTTAAAATAAGGGATAATAACACAATTAAGTAAATATGCGCGATTTTACAACTGTCTTGGGATACTACCATTATAGAGTACCGTTGCTGAAATAAATGTCCATGTCATTCCACACTTCTCCGAATCTGCATCAAGGAATTATACATAAAGTGCAACTCCTTCGGAAGTTGACCAGCAATTGTATATACATTTCGGACGTGTCTTGCATACGCTGCCCTGACCTAGAGTCTTTCCCATGGGTGGTGAAAAGTAGACATCGTGATCTATATGCAAATGAGGACAACAAGAACAGCAATCCACAGAGTCCACGAGCACACGTGAGACTCATATGAATATCTGCACACTAGGGTATGCCTTCACAAAGCTGTCTTGTCCGCTATGAGACCATAGCGCTGTCTTTACAATGTAATACTATCGGCAAAGAGAGATGGCCTCTTAAGGCGGCTCTCCACGTGCGACTTTTCTAGCGCTAGTTCACTGTCCGACAGCGATTTGCACGTGGACTATAGCTTGCTAGTAACTATCTGAAAGTCATGAGAACATGTCGCTAGTCGTCTATCTATACAGTTTTCTCTCAAGTGGAAACACCAATGACCGTCCAATCTCAGACATAAATATGCTGTCGGACAGTGCTCGCAGAGAATAGCACACTGTTCTATTCTTGCGAGAACTGTCAGCATAAAGCGGCTCAATATACGACCAATATGAATGACAATATTGAAGCAAAGATTTGACTTGCGCAATATTCTTTCGGAATCAAATCTTGGTAGATGTTTATTGAAGGTTACAAAATATAATTGCCTCGTTGGTGGCACTTCGTCAAAATACTTCACAATATTTCATGCTGAGCACATGATCAATCAGTATCTTTATCGTTCGTAATCATATGTCTATGTCGATGTTATTTGTTTATTTGTTCATATGTTTGTTTATTTCCACATAATCGTACAGTGACTTGGATAAGTATTAATGTCATGCTTTGATTAATGATTTATTCCGTACTGTACTATAGTTTGGCATGAAATGCATTGACACCTCTATTTTATAGATTATCTCGGTAAATCCTTCATCGAATGATAAACACAAAAAACTCAATTTTCTAATTTCATTCTACCTAACCAAAATTAAAATATGTAATAAAAAATATGTTTAACGATCACCAAATATTTTACTATAGTTTGGCATGAAATGCATTGGCCCCCCTATTTCGTAGATTATTTCGGTAAATACTTCATTGAATGAAAAACAAAAAAAAACCTCTAATTTCATTTGACCTAACCAAAATTAAAAAATATAAAATATTGCACCAGTAATAAAAATTGTGCAATATTTTAATTTTTTAATTTTTGTTTAGGTATAATGAAATTAGAAAAACAGATTTCTTCATTCCATGACGTATTTACCGAGATAATCTACGAAATATAGGGGGTCAATGCATTTCATGCCAAACTATAAATCTATGGCTGATTGTAATCATATTTAATATGTGTATTTCGTATAGTAGGCCTATATCATGAAACCTGCTACAATAGTTCAACAAATTCTACTGCATTTGATCTGTCAATATTCATATGTATTTGTATTGCCTTTATTATTATTATTATTATTATTATTATACATTTATATAGCGCAAATATCCAGACTAACTGCTCAAATGCGAGTATTATCCCGATCAACGGATCTGTGCACTCAAATTCCTTCTCAACTCCCTGGGGAGTATACAAATGTAAGTATGTACAAATGTATCACGGTATGTGATTATTATGAAGGTAAACTCTGTGACTGTTTCTGTTCGATTCCCCGGTCGCGGGAGAGTATAGGGCCTAAATGAGGAAACTCTTTAATTTGTTGACAGCTGCTGGTACGAGAACGTCGCATTTCAGACGTAACGGATATACAACAGCAAACTAATAAATTATAATAATAACAAATACAGCAACGCAATTATATAGCGCTGCTTATCAAGATAGTTCCTGGTCAAGAACGCTCAATCATTTTGAAAAGGAAAGGTTTTAGTATGGATCCGTCATCTGAAAATGTCGACGTTGTTAGAACATCGGTGTTCAACTCCATGGCAGTGTATTCTACTTCTCTTTTTTTTTTTGTAATTGGGGTTTAGAGTAGCTTTCAAGATTCTTTCACTTATAGGACGACTTGTCAGTATAGGGCAGGAGGAAACCGGAAACATCCGTAGCGCTGAATGTTGCAGTAACCCTGCGAACACCGCTGCTGGTACTGGCCGACTACTAGTATTCTACTATAGCATATTGTTCTACTCGCAAAGCACCTTCATTTATAAAGGTTTTTTTCTCACTCGCAATCTTAACTAAAGCCTTCCAGAACATATGTATTACGTGGAACCTTTCATCTTTTAATGTCATAGTCCATAGCAGGTTCCTTTGGTTTTCAACCATTCCCTATGGCTCGCCAAGCCAACAAACCGCAATTTACAAGTTACATGTGGCTTTTAACAACTTTGTACAATTTATACGGGTAGATAAATTAATGTGCCATAACAAATTGCCTCCACGAACTCTCTTCCAATTCTAATCGTCATGATGACCAAGTGACGTTGTATTGCCGTATTGGTTTAATCCTTCTACTTGACTTCTATACTTGACAATGTTAATGTAGATGCCCCAGTTTTGTTTGGCGATTCTCGTTCAGACGACGAAACAACATGGCACAACACCCTAAAAGGGATGTCCATCCGTTTTTGGAAATTTTACATCGTCACACGTACACCATTGACATACTCAAATGACATACACAGTGCGATTGCGCTATACAGTTTCTCGATATAAATACTATCTTGAGATTCCTCCAACCTTCCGTGCTGACCATGATATACGTTATATATATGAGTATGGTCAGTGGAACCATATAATACCCACATAAATAGTAGCTTATGGTCAGCAGAGGAACCTCGAGCTAGTATAGATACAAGAGATTCAATGAAAGGTTTCCCTATTGGTCAAATCAGATCAGAAGAAAATACAAGAAGAGATCAGAAGAGAATACAAGAACGAACGAGCAATTTTCACGCATGTTTATTAACACAACTATGTATATTGCATTGGCTATCTTCAGTTCTTCGCTGTGGTTTCTAGCGTAAACAAACAACACAAACAACAAACATCACACAATTCCACATGTCTAGAAACATTGAATATATCACGTGACGGCAACGCATCACTTGTCATCTCATGTTTATCTTGGTACAAGTTCTTACCGAAATAAATTCAAACTATTGAACGGCAAAAGTTACTTACTTATCAAAATATAGCATAACCCTAATACTTTTGTATGGTTTAAAATATATACATTATTAGGGGACAGAACAATATTAATGTTTTATTAAAATATACTAGTAACAAGAACTCTTATACTTAAAATAGAAACGAAATTATTTGATTAGAAATATGTGGATTTGTAGTATAGAGATCAAGAACAGATTTCAGCAAATCCATATTCTGGCTACAATCATTGTTCATCCAACAGTGAAATTCTCCAGATAACAATATCAGATCTTAAAGTTAAGTTAAGTTTGACACGAAAAAAAAAAAATTGTCTATGCATTTAATTTGTATGCACAAATACTTTATTCAAACAGCTGTTTATTTCTCACGTTCCAATAGACTGAATAGTGATAAATATATTTTTTAAATGCTGTGAAAAAAAAATAATAGACCAATAAATGAGTGAGTGAGTGAATATGGAGTTTAACGTAGCTGCGGGAATCTTTCACCGATTTACGACGACCAGTAAATGAGAAACTTTGGCATATCTAGATTTAGGAATGTATTTTGTTGTTGTCATATGATTCTTCTCCTCCATGCACATATAACCATGATGACTTTTTATGTCAAACATTTGTATATACTGCATTTAACAATGGAAGATATTTCATAATTGCCGACTTAAACAAACCAAACCAAATAAATCAAAAGTAGCTGACCAGTGTTCCAGATGCCTTTACCGTAGTATACTGTTTCAAATACATGGACAATCACAGAACAACTGCTTTAAAAATATTTCCTTTTGCAAAATTGCCTCGTTAACAGTTGAAGTTCAAAAATGTAAATATCCATAAAGAAAATGATAAAAATTGCTTTGAACATTTTTGACAAACTACATGGTCTAGCAATGCTGTTTAGTTCTTACTAAAATCTGTTGCTAATATAGGTTCCATGCAGGAAAACGAAATTGTGAGGCAGACTATGACAGGACAGTGTATTATCTACCGGGTATTTACATTTCCTAAATGTATATAGAATACTGAACAATATTGACTAGAATATATGTACCGTACAATTTAACACACCACACCTCATTACGAGTACAGTAGACAAATATCTAGTATTTCTATTGTAACATTATTTTAATAAATATTATTACTTACTTATAAAGTATTATAAAAAGAACCGTGAAATTAAGTTACAAAGCTGTACTGTGAAACTTTTCCCTGTCCCTTTAAGGCACATACATTGAGGTCAAATAGTAGAAAAACTGTATTTCATTCAAACATCATAGAAAACATAATCCTCTGTGAAATACAAAAAAGCATGAAAAGGGAATGATACAAAATCTACTAACTGGTATTTGCATAAATATAATTTTATCATGTTATTGATAACATATTTTAAAGAGTGCCTTTTAGAAATGCATTGTACATAGCAATATTTGCCATATCCAATACATATTCTTTCTCAATAATAGATTTTGTATTTTGCATATATGTTTCTATAATAAAAATCAGTACTAACGTTCAAGGCTCTTCATATTTGGAGGTAGAAAAGAAGATTTAAGATTGATAGAAAATTGGCCAAACTAGCGGCCATCTTGAATTTTGGTCAGATATTAAATGACTAAATGCATATTTCATTATATGCATATGCAGACTTGCCTAATTATATATTAACATTTATTAAATTAATAAAAGCAACTTTAGCAAGATTATTAAATCTCTCGTTGGCTATTTTTGTGTGTCTGGAAAACTAATACTGTACTAGTTTGTGCAATTAATAAATTATATAGATCTATCACCTCAAAATATTTATTTCATTGATTATACGGAAATATGAACCCACTAGTAAATGAATAGCAAATAAAATAAAATAAAATAAGCAATACTATGCTGAAAATCATATTATGTCATGTGTATGCATAGGGATTCTGTGAAAATGAAGTTATTGTTGTTACCAAGTATTGCCAATAATCTTCAAAATGGTTATAATAATAAAACATATCCCAGAGAACTATATATTGTGGCCTTCCAAAAACCATACAACTTTCAAGAAATCATCCAACACAAGCAAATAAATACAGTTTTCACAACTATATACATTGTATATTTTACATTCAATAAATCTAATATTGGAATATGTATATATATATGAACACAACTGATTCTTCATAGTCAGAAATTATGGCACGTTGATAAAATTTACAAAGAAATCACCATGATATATACTGGTGAGCGATTATGGAGTTTAACTTCGCTGTAGGAATCTTTCACCCGATTGCGACAACAACCATGATATACTGCAGACTGATCCCTATTTCTGGGTAGTATACTATCACGGCTTTGTCATTGATACATGTGAGAATGATTCGTTGCTTAACGTCGCAGCAGGAATCTTTCATCGATGCGCGACGATGATGAAAAAAGCCCATCTAGCTCATAGTATATGCACCTATCCAAGGATGAGAATAAGAATGGGAAAATTGTTTTTCAGCTGAAACATCCGGGATCCATGGTCAGGTTTACTAGATTGTCCTCAGAGTCTCGAAATTCTCAGAAGATTCTCATCCTAGTCTATCACACATCGCAGATTATTCTCATCCTAGTCTATCACACATCGCAAAAGATTCTCATCCTAGTCTATCACACAGTCACAGTGTATCTGGGTTCATACTACAGTAGACCTCGCATAAACCGGACACTCGCCTATAACATACTGAATCTCTAACTCTAATTACGGTACAGTGTATATGCGTATAACAGATTTTGCATATAATGGACAAAAATAGCCGGTCCCAATCAGTACGTTATATGCGAGGTCTACTGTATTTATATTAATACACATCCCATTCAAGTACAACTCATCCTAGTGATCACAGTATTAATACTTGCTATATACACAAACTAGAGTATCTCTCGATCCATTACAAATTTGAGTGTCTCATTAGATCTATAAAGAAACAGCCTGGGTAGCGTTTCTCAAAAATCTCATATTCACTATGAGACCATAGCACTCTTGTAAGTGCTCAATCGCCATGAAAGGATCACTACGAGAGAGCTTGTTGTCTTGTATAGTTTGGCATGAAATGCATTGACCCCCCTCTTTCATAGATTATCTCGGTAAATACTTCAATCATGGAATGAAAAACAAAAGAACTCCATTTTCTAATTTCATTCTACCTAACCAAAATTAAAAAATTAAAAATATTGCACCAGTAATAAAACATCTGTTTATATAACGATCACCAAATATTTTGACTAAGTATTATTTTATGCAATGGGACGACGTTCTACGAAATAGGGGGGTCAATGCATTTCATGCCAAACTATAACAGGAAGCAAGTGTTTTGTGACTCAGGTGATTGAGCTACACTGTGTTACCTGAAACTCATGGTTACATTTCTTTGGGTGCAGATTGGAGAAGCCTGAGGAAAACTTGGAGAAAGTGACAATGATAGACAAGACATGTGAGGTATGAAACAACAGCCATTGTCTGCTGTTCTGTTGATCTGTGTCCCCCCATTGTGTCCCTGTCTGGGCCCAGTGTAGCCCTGTTCTGGGCCCTTGTGGAGGACATGTTGCTGCAATCTGAGACTGTGAGAACTACAGCCTGGGGGTGGGGGATCAGTGTGTGTGTGGGGGGGGGGTCCGAGTTTTAGACCGCGGAGGCATTAAATAGGACAGTGTGTTGACAACAACACAATTGTTTCCAATGCATTACAAAAGCTGTTGAGAATAATCAGTGCCATTTCCTTTGGATTCAAAGTTGAGTTGACATCGGTAATGAACTCGAAATTGAGTTAACATGGTTATATTATTGAATTGCCTCAATGTATTGACAGCTGATGATAACATTTATGTACCTATTGTAGTATAATGTATGAGCACTACATGGATCGTGTATCTTTGATTAATTATGTGAAGTCCTATATCTGTATATCGTCTTATTATTTACATGACAAGGGGGCAACTCTTGCCTAATTCAGATATTTGGAAATTCAGTTATCCGCAGGATTTTACCTGGAACACAACATCCGGATTAACGGGGGTAAACTTTAGAAGTCTGTAATTTTGTCATGTTTAGTTTGAGGAAGTCAGTGAGACAAGGATCTGGCTAGATAACTGTTGTAGCCGACATTCCTAACTGTCAGGTAGAGGTCTGTAGAGGTCTGTAGAGGTCTGTAGTGCTGTCATGTTTTGGTTTCAGGAAGTCAGCGAGAACAATGATGTCAGAAACCAGGATCTCGATAGTCGTCTAGATGGTTGTCATGGTGATGACAGTCCTGCAACTAGTTTACCAACACAAAGTCAGACCAGTCCTGCAACTAGTCAGACAAACACGAGACATGTACAGGTACAGGACAAACGTTTAGTAAAAGGTTATTAGGGACAGTACGTATCTCGGGGTTAGCAGTGACAAGACACATACGCCCTCGTGCCGCTGATACAACAATCTCTGTCAATAGAATGTATACTGAAAGAAAAAATTAAAGGAACGCATGTATTTTATGTCAATAGAATGTATGTACCACAAACCCACAGATTTGTAAGAGTTACAACCACACTTTCCTTGGTGTATCGGTCAATATACCTACAGTTTTGGTAGTGGGGCCTCCGAGACATTAGCCGAATACACTTTAATTCACTGTATTTTAAGTGGGTGAATGTCCTCGTAACTCTCCATTCCTAAAATATAATGAAGACTCGGCCCCTGCGGGGCCTCGTCTCCATTATTTTTAAGCAATGGAGAGTTACTTGGACATTCCCCTCCACTTAACAACCTAGCACTGTTAAAGCAAAATACTAAGAAGAGATATTTACTAATATTGGTTGATCTGTGCAGATACATCAGTGTAACGTGTGTCGGGGCCAGTTCGGGACGCGGAACAAGCTGTTTACTCACATCAAGGAACAGGGGCACGCAGTGAGGATCACCTCCGCGCCAGAACAGAGCACGGACAGGAACGCCGGGAAAAAGCAGAAAAAGAAGGGGAAAAGATGACGGCAGTGTCCAATTAGTTCAATGGTGTACAGCATGACCTATATTACAGTGTTGATAACAATATTAAAAATGATGACATAAATGAAAGTTGTTGTTTTTTGTATGAATAATTCAGTGAATGAATATGGAGTTTAACATCGCTGCAGGATTTCTTTCACCCATTTGAGACGATAATTTAGTATTTAGTGTTGCTTGGTAGATGATGTGTAAGTCAACGTCCTTCTAACTGCCATGTTGAAGTAATTACCAGTACATATACATCATATTACTGAGGTAGTATTCAATTCATCAATCGACCAATCCTAGGGTGATGAAATTTCCAATAGAACTCCTCGTGTTTCAACTGCGAGGTCAGGAAAGGTCAGGTGTAAACGCAGCACTTCGGCAGGAGAACACTTTCATGAAACTCAGCACTTCGGCAGGAGAACACTTGAAATCATGAAACTCAGCACTTCGGCAGGAGAACACTTTCATGAAACTCAGCACTTCGGCAGGAGAACACTTTCATGAAACTCAGCACTTCGGCAGGAGAACACTTTCATGAAACTCAGCACTTCGGCAGGAGAACACTTTCATGAAACTCAGCACTTCGGCAGGAGAACACTTTCATGAAACTCAGCACTTCGGCAGGAGAACACTTTCATGAAACTCAGCACTTCGGCAGGAGAACACTTTCATGAAAC
>JAUTBZ010147450.1:0-12090 GCA_032361785.1 Lepetodrilus galriftensis
ACAGGAACTTGAAGCTCGTAAAATCCCGTACACACCGATAAACACACATGTAACTAATAGTATTGCCACTCTACAGTGCATCCTATCAATATCATGCCAGAAAGGTAACTTTTCCGAATATTAACTCCGGGGCCACCGGAGCGTGATTTTTACCTGGAACCTTTTGCTCTGAAGTCCAACATTCTACCACTGCGCTACCACCCGCCTGCAAGTAGTTACGTTACTCACAAGTCTGCCGAGCTGACAATTCTTCTCCTGAGCTACCCTCTGTGACACTGTAATGGCCGCCACTCTTCTGGGCTGAAGGCAAAGAAACACGGGTCTATCATCAAGCATATTATATTAACATGGATACCATGCAGTCACACGTAATACAATGACACAGTATGACACAGTAAACACAGGCAGTGTCCACGATGACATCATCGACAGTTAATGATTGGCAAATTGCCATTGTAGATCAAACTGGCCATAATATGTCCAAGTTAAATAGAATGGGTGGCAATGTTTCCCCCCAGCCCACACAGCCACCCCTATTAACAGTATGAATGTGGAGCGGTGGTCGGGTGGTATTACCTGTGTGATGGCTATGATCTTGCCTTGGTGAATTCCACTCTCCAGCAGATACTGCAACAATGAAGAAACGTTTGACACAAGCATTACCAAGAACAATATCCAGGGTTATTGGGTCACTCTCATAATTATTACTTCTTTTTTTTTGTATCTGATTTTAAATCTGTATATATGTAGCGCTTTGAGGATGCTGTAAAAAGTGGAATAACATGGTCTAACTGTAATTAGTATTATTATCATCTTTGCTTTAGGTTAGGCGCACGGTATAACTCCATAGCCCATGTAAAGTCATAAATATGGAGATTGTACAGGTAACTTTCGCAAACACTGATTCTGGGTCCGAACTTTGTACATTCGATTACAAAGTCAGGCCTCAAGATGATCAAACGTTTGAGTATGCTTTCATGTTTGAAAGCTTAAATTTTACATACAGATTTCTGAACAAAAACGAGTTTAGCATTAATCTTAGAAGGTTTAATAATCTCAGGGCTTGATAATCAGGTCTAGCACTTCACCATAACCTGACCCTTAAATGATCGCGTCACATCGTGAAACTTGTCCCATACCTGTGGAATCTGGGTCGTCTTTCCACTTCCTGTCTCGCCAATAACAATGATGTTGTTGACCTTTCTGACCTCTTGGATGAGACGAGACCGTGCAGGGTGAATTGGCAACTTTTGTCTCTCCTCGCGCAGCCGTCGAACTTTTTCGTGAGAGAATGGCACATTGGGACTTGTTGCTGAACGAAGATACAAATGGACATTATTCTTCAATCAAGAGAGGTGTTTGACCGCAGTAAAACATGTGTAGCGGCTGTATGTCCTGATTATCTGCCCTTTCGCCTCAGAGTCTCACACTATCTAGTTTCACAGAAATAAAGTATAAGAAATTTACAGTTAATTTCTACAAAAGAAAATTATTTTATGAAAATTATCAATGAAAACATACATTATTACTAAAGTCACTGTGGAAATATTTCACCCATATGCGATGCCTCATGAACAGTACATTATGGTTTGACATGAAATGCATGTATTACCCTATTTGGCTGATTATCATTATCTCGGTAAATACTTAAAAAATGAATGAAAAAAATACAATTTCTTATTTTGTACTATGGTACGATACAGCTGTGGCTACACATAACTACTTGCACGGCAACACAATGTAATATGTATACACTAATACATACTGCGTCTCTGTCCATCCTTAAACCGTTTGCATGGAGGTTCATCTTCCGTCATCTTCATCATCTGGTATAAAGAACAGATAAAACAAACATAGCGATTTGACAGGTATCCTGTAAAAAGTCATACACTCGTTTGGCTGTGGTAAAACTAAAACGTTGTGAATTACTGTGACATGATGCCCCGACTCGCACATTAGAAATCCTAAAGCAAGATGGCAACTATTATAACTTTCAGTATTTACATTGTTGTCAGAGGGGGTATGTTTGATAGTAGTGGCACTTCTTTTGTCTTGCCCGGGCCAGCCCGGCAAACCCGTTGCAATTACTTCCGGCGGCTAGACTAATTGGGCGTTTTCGATTATATTATCCTCATTATTGGATAAATTCATGACGTCACCACACACTCCGACAACGATCCTCAGCGGTCTATTTAGAACTCCTCGTACTCCTATAACAAAATCGAAAACACCCTTAGCAAAGCGGCGAGAAATCCTTGCCGGCTAAGCGATAATCAAGTGCCCCTAGTGATTTTTATTTCGTTAATATTCAACAGCTGTTCAAGTGCCTGTGAGAAATATTGAAATTCGGTGTGAATTATAATGAACAAAATGTGTACAAGGAAGTTGGCTTTGTCGCAGTGCAATGGAATTAATCTACTACGAATTGGGCCATGATGCAATGTATACGCTTAACTGTCCATTGGTGTATATTCAATAAAATGTCATTTGTGATCGAAAACTGAACAGTTTTCAATTACTTGCCACATACTTGAATACAATAATCAAACGACAAGTTGGCGGGGGACATTATAATACTGGATACATTTGCGTGTGGATATTTACATATATACTGCAAATACCACCACTGAAATGTAGCGACAAAATGATTCCTATCTAGAAAAACAAACGCACGTGTGTTTTTCCTAGTTGATGTCGGCCATTTTTGTAAACATAATGCATTCCTTACAACATATAGAAAATGCTTTGATTCAGTGTGAACTTCTGCCAGCTAACCAAACACTGCTTCTATTTTTATTTGCACATCATGTTTACAAATGTGATTTCAGTAAATATTTTACTGGTTAGATATAATAGTAGGATGACTGGTTTAATGAGAGGACATTTCGTGATGATGTTCTAATTTTGATGAATCCAAACATACGGTAATCATAATTATTCACAGTCATATACCGTATATCAAATGTTACTTATAGTTTTCAAGTAATGTTCATTTAAATAGGTCGACGAGACAACTTAAAAAACATACCGTGCAAACAACCTGCAAACAACGACTAGCAAGTAAATATCAATGAATATATGTTTCTGGGAAGATATTATATCAAATTTTCTGCGGATTTGACAAGATGGTGGACGTCGGGGGTCAAAAGTGCACACTTCGGTGCATTTAGAATGCTAATGTGAAATATTGGAAATACTTGTGATATTCTGTAGGGTGCGATCGATAAGATTCAACTACAGAGTGTTTATTAATAAATAAACAGATGCGTGAAAGTTTACATTATTCCACACCAGTGGCATTCATGTACGAGATGCTTGGAAATTGACAATATTTATCTCAGATTTCAATTTGTGATGCGAAGGGAAGATCAGGAGAAGGCCTGCGTGATTATTTTATTTGGATTTTGTATTCTTGTGCAGGTAATATTTATTTATATGTGTGAGTCCCAAAACATAATATAATCATTAGGAGCAATATCTTGTTTTACATGACATTTATAAGGATTGTATAATCTCCCAAAGGCTTTGGTCACAGTGACATTGGTGTGGAGTTCTCATCACAATCAAATCTAACACTATGAATATGAAGCCTCGCTAGCTCGGTATTCCTCTAACCTGCTGACCGTAAACTACTTTTTATATGGGTATGGTCAGCAGGTTCAGCACACCCCTCGATCTAGGAGTACACACGGTGTGACACCGATCTAGTAGTTACCTCTCGATCTAGTAGTGAAAACAGTCCAAAAGCCCTATAAAAACGCCCTCTTTCATTCCTCCGGTGCCAGACACTGCCGTAAAAGATTTCGAGAAAACAACAACACATGTTTAGCGAAGTCATCGGCACTTCATTTGATCAATCACAGATCTTGCGACCTCCAAATGCAAAGCTGTACGAACGTAAATTTTCGTTTTTATAGGGCTTTTGGACTGTTTTCACTACTAGATCGATAGGTAACTACTAGATCGGCGTGTACTCCTAGATCGAGGGGTGTGCTGAACCTGGTCAGTTGAACACTAGAGCCCATTCAAAATTGTAAAATGGTATTTTCTCCTCGCGCTACTCGTAATATTATCATGAGCTCGTTGAGACTTCTAATTGTACGTCTCTATACTTGAAACTCCCAGATTGGGCACTATTTCAAGGCAATGCGCAAGGACCGGTTGCCTATGATTAAAAATAAGTGCCAAATATCTACAGTGCTGGTTAAAATCTTGGTCGCATGTTACATTGGTGGTAGTTGGTAGCTGTTCCACCTGTTTGAAGGTAGGCTATCTACAGAGGGAGCTTTGACTATACTGTCTGGCATGTCTGGGAGGCTGGTTCCACATTGAGATGGTCCGCTGCATGAAGGCATACTTGTATACATTGATGTTCGCCTGTCTGTGGGAAAACTGCCTAGTGTTGTTGCATCGCGTCATCTGGTAGGGTTTGGGGTCAGGATGGTAGGAATCTGGGATGGCAATAATGTCCTACATATTTGTGCATATCACCTGAATAGCCCCAATATTTGGTAACGTTACAAAGAGAAACGGTGGCACGATAAATACTGTAAATCACAAAATTAATGCCTCACTAATTTAATGCGACCTCTAGATTTTAGACGTAAACGCAACGCCAATAAAATACGAACGGCCATGTCTCCATTCATGTTTGTTCACCAGTCTTGCCTTTAATGCGCAGCAATTAAATGCGACAATACAGCAGTCGCATTTTCGCTTTAATATTCTGTTCATTTCATGATTTACAGTATACAAATATTTGAGAAAATATATTCTGAGTATTCTCGAAAGCAACATCAGGGTTCCACTTAGGTTTCAATTTTTGAGAGTCCCGGGGACGCATTTTGATATATTTATCAACAATTTTTATTAATAAAGTGCGTCCAAACTTTGAAATGTGTTCGTATGGGACGCAAGATTGCGCGTTCGGTGAAACCCTGGACATATATTGATACTTGTCTGGACCAGTAGCTGTGATGGCTGTGGGCTGATCATGATGATGTTGTGTGTACAGCAGTTGCCAGACTTGTCTGAGAGAAGCCAATCATGCAGGTGGTGATTCCTGTGTTAAATCTGTGCTATATGGTTCCGTATTGATTTTACGTGTGACCTTGACCTTGCTCTGTTGCTGCCAATTTACGTGTTCTTGTCTGGTAGATGACATGATTGACAGTTGATTGATAATGTGTCTGGGCGTGGCCTAGTGCCCAGCTGTTCAAGGATTGAATGAGGATTATCTTGGTATGCTGTCCGGCCATTTCCAAATGTCGCGTCCAGATTTAATGCCAGAATTAGCTTTTGGAAATTGGATAACTATGAACTTTTCTGATTTATCTCAATCATGTCGACTGGATGCTGTAATATATCCGGGTTTGTGTTGCTGGGTAATTGTTTAAACTTTGAAATAAGTGAATTAATTAATTAGGTTATTATTACTTCCACTACCAAATGATAATCAAGAACAGGTGTTTGCTTGATCACGTCAATAATGTGGTATGGGATAGTTTAATTAGGGTGGTCGCTTATGAAGTTGTCAATTTTGGAATCGTCGCAAATGGCTGAAAGATTCCTGCAGCGACGTTAAACTCCATATTCACTCACTATGTGGAAATAATGTGGTGTTTAAACCATGATTGTCATGAATTGAGAATATTTGTATATGATTCAATGCTTAGATGCAAAACAACACACATTTTGGAAATTCAAAAGTAGTTTCACCAGTCATTTTATAGGTATGTCAATATATACATGATATATCTTGTGGTTTGTATTTGTTTATTTATTTTATTTTCCTTTTTGTGTGTGGACATTTTGGGAGAATGAGAAAGAGTGAGTTCTGTTTGACATTCACAATTGACACTCAGGTTCTGTTTGCAGCGGTGATCACAGCAGGATGAACGTGATCAACTTCCTGCAGCGGCGGGAGCATGGGGGCCCACACCCGAAAGTTCCCCGCGACGTCTCCGAGGCCATCCACGATCTGGTGGAGCACCACACGTCCACCGTCACCAAGAACCAGGTACGCCGCAGATGTCCGTATTGAAAGCAAGATACGTCATTTTATACAGGAGTGACCCGTGTATCCTTTCACAATCATCGCAAATGGGTGAAAGATTCCCGCAGTGACATTAAACTCCATATTCACTCACTCACTCACTCCTTTCACGATGCTCTCTTATCTGCTAGGCGATCATAGTGTATTAGCTATCGGCAAAGAGAGCATTATAATCTCTTTGTGGATACGGGTTAATCCTCTCCATGCTCTGTTGTCGCCTATGGGTGAGATATTCCCGCCGCGACGTTAAACATTAATTCAATCAATCAAATCAATCTCCATGCTCTGATGCTGACGGCTGAGATGCCCGAAAGAGTAGCGACTGCCTAATCCAGCAGGGAAAGGGTTAATGGGATGAATAGAATGAAGCAGAGAATCCCAGAACATGTACATGCACCTCTTGTTAACCCTCTACCTGCTGGATTAGGCACAGGCACTGCATGTTAGGGCATCTCAGGTTGTCCCCAGCATGTGGAGTGTTAATAGGACTATCCTCGTCTTCATATCTCACAAGATGCACACGCACTCATGTCAAAGTCTACCTCCATTATTTATGATATTTTTCACATTCAGGCTTGTGAACTGTCTGGGTTGCCGAGGGCAACATTTCTCATGGACTTCAGTCCTGATGGGTAAGGCAAATTAATATTGTGTATCCTGGTTTAGGGTCGGTAGTTATGTATTCGCCTAGTAGGCATGCATTTGTACATGAGCAGCTTTCAAGCAGTGTCAGATTTCATTTGTTTCTTGTTAAACATGTTAGGAAAAGATTTTTTTTACTGTATTTTTGTTTAGCATTCATTAATGCTTAAGACATGAAAATATAAGAATTAATACATAATTTACACAAACATTTCCTAAATGTCTTTCCATCCATCAATCCCATCGTCCTAACTACTCTTGATGTACAAATATTCTCAAATGATGTCAATTGCGGACATGCGGATAATCTGACATTTTTCTTCAGGAGCAAGGTCGCCTCCACTCACGGTGATCACATCGTGCGAGTGACGGACATCTCGTCGGGGAAATGCACGCACGTGTTAAAGGGGCACCCACGGACCCCCTGGTGTGTGGCCTTCCATCCGTCGTCCAATGATATTCTGGCATCCGGCTGTCTGGGGGGCGAAGTTCGCATCTGGGATCTACACGTGAGTGTCCAACTACGTCCATCGCCATGGCTACTCAGATGTGTTGCCGTGTCGTTAGTACCAGCTTCACAGAGAGGCTAAAACCATTGCATGAACAGTAATTGTTAAAAATGATGATGATAATAATAATAATAATAATAATAATGCACTTTTTTCCAGCGCATATTTCATGCCATACACAGGCTCATAATGCAGGATAATCAGTTGTTCATCATCATAGTAATACTACTAGCAGCATGTAGATTGGTGTAGCACAAGATCTTCATTTCGTATTGCCCAACAGTAACTTGTTATGAAACTAGCCTCTCACATTGTTTTCTTTGATTGACAGGGAGGTGGGAGTGAGGTGTGGCACACACCGACCAATGGCGTCATAGCGTCTTTGACCTTTCACCCCATGGACCAGGTCCTCGTGTTCGCTACAGGAAACACAGTGTACTTCTGGGATTGGTCGGCGCCAGAACCGTTTGCGTGCACACGAACTAACTACGAGTTTGAGAGAATTAGGTATGGCGATGTCAACACCTTTTCCTTCCAGCTTGTCTCGCCAAACATTGGTTTAAACAGAATTTGTGTTTCTATATTGTTATTCCATGATAGAGTGCAAAGTCTTTGGAAATAATATGCATTTTTTAATGTAATTGTACTATTTAATCAGTCAAGCAACTTTATTTCATTTAATCACTCACAGCGGTATATGGTACAACATAATCATTTTCTTACATTTGATATCAGCTATGCAAACAGAATTTGTAAAATACATTTAAAAGTAATTTATTTAAGTAAATCTTGACAGACATTTTACTTAAAGAGTTAATAACTTATGATTCAGTTATGATGCCAATGAATACACTACAAATTTGTTATGAATTAACTACAAATTTTTGGAATCGGGAGTTCATGGCCAACATTTTGAACAGCTCAAAACTTTTGCCACGAATTCCCGATCGCTCAAGAATTGCAAGAACTGACTACGAATAAATATTAATCAGTTAAGAACTTCATGAACTGAATCCTAAAGAATTCTAAAATTTATCAATTCATGGTCTGCGTGGAATAGTAGCATAACACCCTGGTCTCCTAGGGCCATGTTCACAACCAAAAACTGACGTAAACCCTTTCATGAAAGCGGTCTTGAAGAATAGGCAGCCCTATACCACCTGTTGGTTAGATTTCTGTGACTTCTACATACAGGAGAAAGCCTGCTGCCCAATGTTATTGGCCGTGTTCTATATTTAGATGGTTGCGCTTTGACTCGCTGGGCCACTTCCTGTACACGGGCATCGCCAACAACACGACGCTGCATCGCGAGGACTCCACTAACGTTCTGCATGTCAAGTGAGTTGTGTGTGGCAGCAACACACATAGTTGGAGACAGTGTTTCACCTCTTAGATCTGTATCATCTGAACCAGATTGTATTATCTGTATCAATAGTTAACAGAGGACTGTATTTCAGTCAGATATTATAATGTTTGTAATTGGCCATGTAATAGGGGTTTTTCAACCAGGTCCCGAGATTACGAAACTTTTGAGTGTGGTTTCATGCTCAAGCTCAGTTTTATATTGATATTTGTGAATAAAACTTTGCAGTTGAATATGAAATCTTACTCAAGAAAGTTTCGTAAGCTTTAAATCTGATGAATCCCTACAGTTTACATTGCCACTAGTCATCCAACCCAAGCTAAAATACTTAATACTGGGTATCGTCTCCTACGAGACCTAAAGCACTCTCGTAGCGATCTGTTATACATGGCCACAGGGATCTCTAAATTAACACTAGTCCGGGCCATTTCTCCCAATGCTAAAGGTATCCTAAGGACTAGTAGAAGTTCATAACATTTGTTATTTGTATCACTATTCGAGCTATTAAGTTTTAAAGTTGGTTTCTATCGCTGTGGCGATCAGGCACTTACAACAGCACTGCAGGTCTGATTGTGGATATGAGGGTCTGATTGTGGATATGAGGGTGTGGATCCCCTGGTATCCTCAGAGCTAGCGGAGGTGTAGGCTTTCTTAGGCTTTTACCATGTTATTCATTATCGGGCTGTGAACTCCCAACAAATGTACGTTGACCGCAGTCTACCATTGATGTTTTCAGCGAAACCGGCGGCCTCCATCCCACTCGCCTACAGCAGTTCGCCACCCGCCGCTACCAGCAGGTCATCCAGCGTTACCATGACTACCACCACGACTGGCCGCAGCGCAATCGCTCATCTGAAGGTACTGGTACGAAATGGCGTGCAATTTTGCTCCGATTATAGCTCGACGTTTTTCACGAGCAGGAGACAGTTCAACATTGTTTTGAAGAATGTAGGTTGAAAATAGACCAGATTTGATAGACCAGGAATTGTGGTGTAAATTGTAATTGTAGAATTTGATCAACGCTCACTCTTTTTACATTTAATGTCACCATGCAAAGAAAATCTGGCTCAATTCTGACTGATTTTCTTTCAGAGAGCGCAATGGATGTTGACGGAGCATCTGACCTTGACCTGACCTCTGGGCCGGCGTCTTCGGGGCCTGTGCTCAGTTCTCTACTGGGGCGTTCCCAGGTCAACCAGAGGATGCGGAGGACCGGAGAGTACCCGACGTCCGTCAACGAGACCACTCGGCGAGCACGGGAGATCGTGTCCAGCATCCCGAACAGCAGGCGGCATCTACGTTTGGCGGAACTACGGCGACTGGGAGCGCGACAGCAGCCCGGCACGTGGAGCCCGCCGCCCCGCGTCTGGCCACCCGACGACCACGTAGACCAGGCAGAGCCCGTCGCCAGAACCGCAGCACCGCCCCAGCTGTCGGAGATGGCCGAGGTCGCCGCTCGGAGGCCGGTGCTGGTTCGCCCCAACACCTCTAGTGACCCCCACACTAGTCTGTTCTCGAGAAGAAATGACGAGTCTGTGGAGCCCTCGGGACTCCAGGCAAATAGTAGTGGTAGAAGGACTAGAGACTCGAGTACCGCATCCCCGCCCGGTGACAGGAGTAACAGCATTGGTGCTAATGTACAATCTGGTCTTAGCTTTCAACACCTGCCATCAGGGTCCGTCGGCGCGGGCCCTCGCAGTATTGTGTCTTCCCCTCACGTGTCTTCACTTAACAGACTTCGCTCAACACCTGCAGCCAGTGCGTTCCACGAGGTTCCGCAGACGTCTCGGCTCAACGCAGACACCTCGCACGTGCCCTCCACCTCGTCCAGCACCGTGTATCGTCCTGCGTGTACAGCGTGTCACACGGTCAACTCCGGTAGCCGGTCCTCATCGACCACCTCCATAGTGTCCTCTTCCTCCTCTTCCTCCTCTTCCTCTTCCTCTGCTGCATCGGCAACGGGCGGTCGGAGTCGATCTAGCTCTTCCCAGAGACTGCTCAGTATGATGTTTCCCCACACTCGCAGCCTGTCGGGCGCCACTCGGGGCGGCCCTCACAGCCACTCCAGATCTCAGGAACGGACCCCGACCACGGACGGGACTAGTCAGACATGCGGAACCATGGAGCAGCCGGAATGTTCCGACCAAGGCACAGACGTCGTTGGTTTGACCAGGGACGTCACTCACCCTGTTGACCTTGACGATGGTGATTTGGGCGGAGGTGCTGTGGTTGAAAGCGAATCTGTGATTGAGAGCCAGCCATCGGCGGAGCAGGATGCCGACTCGGCCCTGGAGAACGTGGGACTGAGCGAGGCTGTCGTAGACGGGCGTCCCGAGAACGAGAGCACCTCCGATACCAGTGAGGCCCCGCGCCCGGAAGACCTGACGTCGCTGACGATGAGGCTGGAACGGCAGGTGACGGAGCTGGACCGGCGGATCACCGCGTTGAGGGAGCGCTTCACGGAGCGGCTTCGAGCGTTGCATCAGGACCGTGAGCGAATCCTCAACCTCCGTGGCCGTATCTCAAACCAGTCGCCTCCCGGCAGCACCGACGTGGCACCACCCGCATCCTCGGTCCCCACGTCACAGTACGTGCCACTCATCACCATCACCGTGCCCCGCGACCACGGAGACTTTTCCCACACACCCGCTGCCTACAGT
This sequence comes from Lepetodrilus galriftensis, assembly GCA_032361785.1. Taxonomy (NCBI): domain Eukaryota; kingdom Metazoa; phylum Mollusca; class Gastropoda; order Lepetellida; family Lepetodrilidae; genus Lepetodrilus; species Lepetodrilus galriftensis. The sequence goes on from JAUTBZ010147450.1 coordinate 11,230, forward strand.
CACACCGCCCACGGTTAGTTCACCTCATTCTCATGCTGACTCACCCTACAGCCAGATGTTAATATAAGGAAATGTCGTCACAAATGTGTGAAATATTAAGTCATCCAATCGATCAATTCAATTACGGTGGGAACTTTATTAATATATTGTAAAGTTATCAGTCTAAAGGTGCGGTCAAACCTAACTTCTTGTGAAAACTATCCACACCTAAACCTTAACGCAGCATGGTTTACCGCGCGGTTCAGGTGTGGACAGTTCGTGCATTTTCATAAGAAGTGAGCGGGAAACGCAACGGGGACCGCTGCGGTTCCCGCGTTAGGTCTGTATGCACCTTTAGACTGCATGGGATTATTTACGTTGTATTATCTGTTCCTATATTCAATTTTTAATGAGTTTTATACTTACTTTCCATTTGCCATGTTATTCAATTTCAAAGCAACATTATGAAATTTACTTGGTTACCTTAACCCTCTCCCTGCTGGACTAGACACAGGAACTGCTCTTTATGGCATCGCTGGTTGCCTCCAGCAGGGAGAGAGTTACAAAGTGCCCTTGTTTTCCCTGATATTTCTGGAAGCAAAATATGACTGACAGTGAAGGATTAGTCGAGTGACACCACTGAGGTTATCTGTGACACCACTGAGGTTATCTGTCCGCAGGTCAGGGAAGCGGACAAAACACTCAACTGTTGGAAATGTTCCTCCGCGGTGACGGCCAGCAGTCCAGTATTACTCAGCCACCCCTGCCCCCTCCTAGTCTGTCCAGGTAAACACCCTGCCCCCTCCTAGTCTGTCCAGGTAAACACCCTGCCCCCTCCTAGTATGTCCAGGTAAGCACCCTGCCCCCTCCTAGTCTGTCCAG
>JAUTBZ010147461.1:0-12090 GCA_032361785.1 Lepetodrilus galriftensis
ACCATGGGAAGCGCACATGCTAACAGTGTAACATTATGTCACAAGAATATTCTGAGAATAACATCTCAAGAATGCCTTGACTATACGTGGACAATACCTAACATGGGTTTGACAACCATTTACCTTGAGCAGGGATCTAAATTAACACTAGCCCGCTAGCCTGGGGCCATTTCTCCAAATGCTAGGTATCCTAAGGGCTAGTAAAAATTCATAACGTTTGTTATTTGTATCACTATTTGGGCTAGTAAGTTTTAAAGTTAGTTTCTATCGCTGTAATGAGAATATGGGTTTGACAAGACAGATGCGGAGCCATTATAAATGCTTCATGCCCAGATTTATAAAATTATTGGTTTTCAAATAGTGCCTGGAGTGGTATGTTTTCTGGCAGGGAAATATTGTATTTTTTCATGTTTTGGATGAGAACCAAACATTTGGTTAAATGAGATGTATTTGGGGATTCTGAATATTTGGTTTAACTCTGATGTTGAAGATGATGTATTGCAGTGTCTTAACCATTCGGTAAATTTTAAAGACTCAATATATATGACTTTTAAAAGCACTCAGTATTTCTTAAAATGAAAAAAAAATACATTGTATTTTTTACAAACAGACATACCCAGTGTTTTGAATACCATTACACAACCATATTTTTTAATTCTAATGTACATACTATTATTTTACAAAAGAATGTTAGTTGCTACAAAGTATTGTTTTACATAGGAATGTTACCCAGTATTAATTACATTAGAATGTATGTAGTATTATTTTACACAAGAATGTACGCAGTATTATTTTACGTAAGCATGTAGTACACAGTATTATTTTTTAATAGGAATGTACATAGTATTATTTTACATAGAACTGTACACAGTGTTATTTTACATGGAAACCTACTCCAAACTATGCCAGCATCGCGACTCCTCTGAGTTTTAGTGCCCTCTGTGCCTCCTAACCGCCTCCTCTGTGCCTCCTAACTGCCTCCTATGAAATGTTGCACCTCCATGCCTCACACCTCTACCTGGTCTCTACCTGGTCTATCACCCACCCTGGGGGATAATCACCTGACTAATTAGGCTCCCTGTGGGGGTCCCGCGCATCAAGGGAGGGAACAAAGCCGACCCAGTGCTATACATAGCCTCGTAATCTGGGTTTGTGGTATACAGAGTCTGGTTAGTGTCCACCTTCAACCCTTGGGTTCTTCTTTAACTGCAGGTACTGCTTGCCTCACAACTGACGTTTAGTGATATTGTCTTTGTAAGCATTGTTGCCTCTTTAAATGCCTAATAACTGCCGGTGTATGATATTGTGTTTGTAAGCGTCCTTGTCTCTTTAACTGCAGGTACTGCTTGCCTAATAACTAATGTTTAATGATATTGTCTTTGTAAGCATTGTTGCCTCTTTAAATGCCTAATAACAGATGGTTAGTGATATTGTGTTTGGAAGGGTCCTTGTCTCTTTAAATGCAGGTACTGCTTGCCTAATAACTAATGTTTAGTGATATTGTCTTTGGAAGCGGTCTTGCCTGTTTAAATGCAGGTACTGCTTGCCTAATAACTGACGGTTAGTGATATTGTTTTTGGTCTTGGAAGTGTCAGTGCTTCTTTAACTGCAGGTACTACTTGTCTCACAACTGACATTTAGTAATATTGTTTGGTCCCGGAAGCAGCATTGCCTCTTTAACTGCAGGTACAACTCGCCTAATGACTGACGTTTACTACCATTGGCTTGGAAGAAGAGATACGATGTGTGGGACTTGCAGTAATTAGAGAATGTCTCTGATAACTGATATCGTAGGAACCTGTGATACACAAATAGTCTTGTCTCTGGTGTTGTTGATGTGGAAATGTAACAGGAATGTTCTACAGGTTGATGGTTATCACATTACGTGTCTAATTTGTACTTAGCCCCCATGCTGTGAAATATTCCATACTAATATTTAATTGTATCCATCATGACGACAACCAGATATGCCATATTATTAATAGAGCAATGATTGTAATTATTCCTGCAGAATTTTGAAAGCGGCTCTAGACCCAAATTTTAAAATAAATAAATAAATTATTCCTGTAAGATAACAAGCTGATCCAAATGCAGTACTATGTATTCTATGGATTAAAAACATTTCATTATAAGACTGCAAATATCTTGTTGTTAGATCAAAAATAAAATAAAATGTTGGTAGCTGTAATTTCACAAAATATATGGGAGCCTATTCTCGAAACATACTGAAAATCTTAAGGATTCATGTAGTAAGGCTATGAAAATGTTATATGTACGTTCTTAGGCTAAGAATGGAAGGAGGGAACAATCATTTGCCAAAATGACACTGGACAAACATAACCAACATAACATGGCAAATCTGCTGTATACTAAATAATGCACATTGAGGTCACACCACAAGCCGACGAGGGGTCAGTGTACGATCCTAATATCAGAAACGAACACATGCTTGTTATGACAGGCAGAAATGCAGTTGATTTAAGGTGTTTTCTCAGCATTAGCACCTCTCCCCGTCCCTGACATTCGGATGTTTATTGAAATTGATCATATCGGACCACGGGGTCATTGGAAGAGGTTGGTGGAAGCCGGTGGGCAGAATTGGAAGATAAGGAATGCATCAAGCGAAGAACAACATCCCTAAGTGTCAGTTACATGACCCACTCGTGCCAGTTGGCAGCTCTTACCAACCCTGTCGTCACGCCCCTGCCCTGCTCACTGGTAATGGAGTGACCTCCCTTGGCTGGCTACACTCCTGCCACTGCTCACGGCCGCCATCTTGAATTCCATGAACCACTGGGGGATCAATTCTGATGGAACTTCTCCAGGAATCAGTTTATTAATCGTGGATGGGGATTGCTTTGATATAGAAAGTAAAATTAAATTTCAAGAGTTGTCGGAATAATGATTTTCAAGGTTGAAAATGTTGTCAATTTTATTTAAAATCTTTTTGTCAATATGATTTCATGGATATCATACTAAAAATGTTCCTTATATGTCAGATGTCAAAAAGGTGTTATTTGTGTATTTATTGCTCATTCGAAATAGTTCAAGAAAGTTTATAATTGCTACTTTTTAGAAGATATTAAGGTGTTGGTTCCCTGTCATCATCACTTAAATCATCGGTCATGTCATCAGTTACCAAATAAGTCAATGTATACATTATCTCTTTCAAGCTGATAAATATTTGATAAGGTGTTTATCCCGCTTATCTAGCCAAACCCATCTAATCATGCCGAGTTTACAACCTCTGAGGAGTCTTCCCCAGTTTCGACAAAACTGTGCCAGGGTTACCTGAGCGAGGCCCACTCAGATTCTAGACAGATGTGTGCATGCCTGTTTCCTTCACTGGATTCCTGACACAACTTCGCACTCTCCGTGTCTGTGGCCTTTCACATCTCTGGAGCTCGGCTGTCCATTTCCACCTCAATCTACACCTCTACCTCCATCTTTACCTCCACCTCGGAAGTGCTGGGTATTGTGGGTAGGAGCTGGACCGTACCATGCCATCAGGCTGGGGCACAGGCAATGCTGAACTGCCATGTTGTGCTGGATGTTGAGAACAGGTAACCGTGTCGCATCTTGTCTGACCACTTAGCTCTGACCGCCTTCTGTCTATCTGCTTGTTTGTTTCTGTCTTCTATTTGTCCATCTGTCTTCTGTCTGTTTGTCTTCCATGTGTCAGTATGTGTGTCAGTGTTTGTCTTCCATGTGTCAGTCTGTGTGTCAGTCTGTCTTCTGTCTGTACATCTTTTGTTATCAGTTGATGTGTTTTTTCATTGGTGTTTAGAGTCGCTTTCAAGATTATTTCACTTACATCACGACTTCTCAGTTTAGGGCAGGAGGAAACCTGCAACATTCAGCACTATGAATGTTGCAGTTTCCTCCTGCCCTAAACCTGCAAGCAACGGCTGGTACTGACAGACCAAGGGTGATAACTGCATTGCCACTCTACATCATCAGTTTGCTGTCTGTCTGTTTGTCAATCCATCTTCTGTCATTTACTCTGTCTTCTCTGTTTACCTTCATTATCACTTCTGTCTGTCTGTCTTTCTGTTTGGTACAGTCTGTCTTCTGTATGTCAGTCATATGTCTTCTGTCTGTCCATCAGTCCATCTTCCATCTATTGAGTCGCCTATGTGTGAGATATTCCCGCAGCGACGTAAAACATTAATTCAATCAATCAATCCATCTATTGCATTATTATTTCTGCAGCACATATATTGCTATGGGCTATCATCCCACCAAAAACAAACCCACATCACAAGATCAGTGACATTCAGCAGGAAGTATTACACGGGGAAACAATCAACCATTCACTTAGTTTCCATACCTGCATGTAACACTATTACTAATCCACATTGGGTCATCGGTATTTGTGAAGTGTAGTAGAATGTTACTGCCTTGTGTTAACCCTTGTCCTGCTAGTAGTGATTCAGTAGAGCTGCCATTGTGGTTAATCCTGCATTAAGAGGGTTAACAGCTGGCATCAGTCAGATAGATGACAAGGTTGTGTAACCTAGGACGACTCTTCCTTCTTAGGAACCTGATCTCGACAACATGATCTCTACTTCCTGAACTCAGCAACGTGATCTCGGTTGTGACATGATCTCGGTTGTGACATGATCTCATTTGCTAGATTCTCTAAATGCTGAAGTTGTTCATTGGAGGTTCAAAGGGTGTGTGTGTATGTGTAAAAATTAGAACGGACACAGTAGTTGTCTCCCCTTGTGCGATGTTACATGACTTTGTTATCTCCCTAGCATTCCAGGTGGTTTACCATCATTAAACTTCCAAGAAATTAAAATGGTTAAGATAGTTACCTCCCCTTGTTGCATAGATTAATTATCTCTCTTCTATTCCAGGTACCTAGTCCAGCATATCTCTCCTTGTGCCATGTCACATGACTTTTTTTTATCTCACTTGCATTGCAGGTACCTGGTCCACCACCACTCATGCTTATAGCAGTTGTCTCCCCTTATGCCATGTCACATGACTTAGTTATCTCCCTTGCATTCCAGGTATCTGGTCCACCATCACCACACCTATGCCAACTTCCAGAGCAACAGAATGGACGAGTTCGGGGACGACGAGTTCCGCTCCATCAACCACTCCGAGCGGATGATGAAGAAGATGGAGAACTACGTGAGCAAGAACACGCTGTGCGACGTCACGCTGCTGGCCGGCACCAAGCGTATCCCTGCGCACAGGCTCGTCCTCAGCGCCGCCTCGGACTACTTTGCGGCAATGTTCACCAGCGACGTGCGCGAGGCGACCATGACGGAGATCACGATGAAGGACGTGGATCCCGACGCACTGGCTTCACTCGTTAACTACACCTATACAGGTATGTCGCCCGAGTCGCCTAGAGCTCACTTTAATGTGTAAAACATACATATTTTATTATCTTTTCAAGGTTGTAGCCTCTAAAATGTATTGTCTTTTACATTCATAAAGTACATGGTTTATCAGCATCAGCAGTGGCTGCTCCCACAACTAAGGTTAAGACACACAGGCCAAGGATAATGGCTGTAGATGAACCAAGGGAAGTAACTGTGTCATAAACAGACACTACACCCACTATTAATTTTACTCTCTCCACAATAAGCCTGAGGCTACTAGTATAGTAACAGCACTTAATGAAAAGGAAGGCAACGACCTGTTATTCACCTCCGGATGACAGATGAGGGCTTAATGTTATTACCTACACCCTTGATTAACTTCAAACTGGTGGCACAATTTCTTTGTTGCACAACACCTTACATGTCATAATTCCAGTATTATTGAATCCGGTTGTGTTGTGCCGGAGGCTCTAGAGAAATGGGGGATGGGGAGAGGGAGGAAATATTTTAATGCTCGATGACATCAAATTGATTACGATACGGTATTCTCAAATTGCCTCTCACTCAAATGTCTGCCACTCGTCTTGCAAAGGATACGAATCACTGTGTCATAGCTTTGGGCCATGTGGTAACTTTGGGTCACGTGGCAGCTCTGGGCCAAGCCGGCACCCAATCTACAAGGAAGTATAATGCACAAAGAAGTTCTCACGGTGGCCGCTAGCTCCAGACATTAATTTAATTATATCATAACCAGGTAACGAACATAATTAATTTAATTCCTCGTAAATGAAGACACCGACAAGGCAAGCAGTGTAGTTATGAAGATATCTGTTTCGTAACAGCTGTGCTGGTGGTAATGTTATTGATTATAATTATTCCCAGCTCATTATTGAATTAACAAAATTCAAACTTAATTTCTCTTTGTTATTGCTTGATTTCTGCTATCATCACAGATAATAATGTGGCAGTAATTATTCCAGAAATATCATCAGCTTAGTGCAACATCAGTGTATTAAAGTTTTTATTTTTTTATTTTGAAATGCAAACTTATAAAAACTCCAAAGTAATTCTGTGTAAATGCAATATTAAAGAAACTCCCAAGTAGTTCTGTAACACAATTTAAATTTTGTGATAACCATTTTAATGATAAATGTGCATGTAGCTGCACATCCTGTAGCCTGTAATGACATAATGAAATCACCCACATCACAGCGTATGCGTTGACTTGATTCGCTCACCATTACCATTAAAGATGTAATTTCCTCGGATGTCTTTTAGCATTAACTCACCATTTGTTGGCAGAGAAGTGTCACTTTAATTACTCCGTTAATAATGGATCAGGTTCACATATTTCCTTTTTATGTTGAGTCAAGATTTTTTCTCGTGAGAATTCCAGGTTCATGTGACATAAGAAAGTTCAGTGAGCTGTGCTATTTATCTTAGGTACATTATTTTTCTTAAATTATTATGTAAATATGCTTAAGTTAATAAGAAATATTCTATTTATTATTATTAAGATAATATCATAGGTCGTATTGACCCTATTTATATCATGGGTTGTATTGACCCCATATTTAATACAAATATTCTATTTAATATTATTATTATTATTATTATATCACGGGTCGTATTGACCCTATTATATCATGGGTCGTATTGACCCCTATACAGGTGCAAGTAGTGGAAGTAACTGATGTCAATGTGACATCTTTCCCCCTCACAACCGCCACTTTAACAACGATGGCTGCATAGAATGACTAGATCTAGAATGACTAGATCTATATTTACAGAGAAATTCATACCATAGGTAATAATATTATAGTGCTTTTCAGTTTACATTATGCAATGTTTAAAAGGTTTCGTTGGCGTACACCACTAGATTTGCGAACTGTCAATAAACGTGTGTTTGTCTGCAATCACTATTGCCTCGTCCAGAATCGTGGACTAAAGAATTAATGTGAGCATAAAATCAGGAATTGCTTTGCAAACATTCATTCTGGTATTCACGGAAAGCTCTTCTGCCAATGTACAAAAGGTACATAAATTCACCATTGGCAGGTAATAGCCATAATGGTGTTACCTTTTTTTTGTATAAAAATGTTCATTCATAGATAACATGACAAATATTTTATATCAATTCAAGACCTGTTGAATGGATTTAATATATTTACATTTTATTTTTTAATTTCCTGAATTGAATTTACTTCAAGTAATTAATGACTTCTCTGCTATGTTAAAGTCATACACTAATAAATATAATTTTAAAATTGATATATTATTTTCCGTATACATTCTTTATTAAAAAGTGACTTTTTAAAAATGTATTTGTGTAAAAAACGAAAAACAAATAAAGAAATATTTTTCAAATTAATGTTTTATTTTGTATTTAGTAGACTATGGGTGCAAATATTCTCACTGTGGTGTAAATTAATTAATTAATTTAATCATTTATATTTATATAATTCTTTCTTTCTAATACATGTAACAGTAAGCCCTGAACAAGACATTTATATTGTGATTAAATTGAATGCAGGAATAACATGATACTCGTATTGCTGTTAATGCGTCAATTATGCCCGCTATATAAATGACTTTTGAGACATTGACGTAAATATTTGATGATTAATCTCTCGGTGCCAGCGTACCTGAAAGAGCCACTCTAAATAATTGAAAAGCGTCCACCACCTTCTCATATTGCGTAATCAATAACCAGTTGTATCACCGGTAGTATTTGCAGGTATAAGCAGTTTTCAGACGAGCGGTTTTTGACATGACTCGTAAGAGAATCGACCAGATCTTTCAGTTTTATTTGTGTAAATTTTGTTTGATTTGCAAATAATATCAAGTATTGTTAATTAGCGGGAGTGACTATTTTGGACATATGAATTGATTTACTTAATGATATTTCAGTGTGGTCAGTGAGGCAGTATGAGCCGTTTCACATTACATTTTACAGAAGAAGTAATAACATAAAATCTGTACAATAAAAATATGAACAAATAATTATCTGAGTTTATTTTAGTGTTATTTTAGTGTATTTGTATAAAGTTGCCATAAAAAAAAAAAGTCACGTATGGGTGAAATATTCCCACTGTGACAAAAAAAATAATTCAATCAATCAATATAAAAAATATTTTCCGAGTTTGAATTACATTGCGAGAAATACAAACAATAAAGTCGAAGCCTCAAATAAGTACTTGAACCAGGTGCTTATTAGAAGCAAGACATCTGTAACCTTGAAACAGTAGGGAGCTATTACCTGGTACAACCCACACATGACTGACTGATAACATGGCCTCCAATACCAGATGGTCCATTCCAATGCATTCCAAAAAAATCTGACTTCAACTCTCTAAATCTGACTACTACAGCCCCCCAATATGAATGACTGACATCTTGGCACCAATACCAGATGGCTGATTCCTATGCACCCCCCTAAATCTTGACTACAGTAACCCCAATATGACCTACAGAGGTCCTGGCAGATGGCAGATTCCTACAGGGTATGCATCCCCTAAATCTTGACTACTGCAACCCCAATATGACCAACTGACATCCTGGCACAAATGCCAGATGGCCGATTCCAATGCATTTCCCCCCTCCCCCCACCGCCCCCCAAATCTGACTGCCGTTATGTCTGCGACTTCCTGTGGACAGAACCTTGCGCACCTTTGAAGCGAATCACCTGCGCCCTTTAATGAGCGCACTTCCCGGGATTCTGCTCTCTTCCTGGTAACGCGACCCCCAATGCCAGCTGCCTTTGCTTCTTATTCGCACCGGTCATGGTACCGACCCATCTGGCGCCAAGACCTATGTGTAACACGTGCCCCCAAAACACAGAGCGAGATATTCCATGTTAATTAGTGCAGTTTGCATTTGATAAATACTCTTGAAGATGCTGTGAATTTGAGAATGTGTGGTTGGAATTAGTTGTAAGGGCAGCGTTATTATAAACGAAATGAGATGGAATTAGTTGTGCAGGAAGCGTTATTATGAACGAAATGAGATGAGATGATAGTGTTGATGTCTCTTAATGTGTGTGGTTAAAAAAAAAGGCAACTGGGATTTTCCGTTTTGGTGTGGGGGTGGGTATGTGGTTTTAATAATGAAGGCTTTGGCGGGGGTCAGCAAGTCCCTGAGAACAACACTGAATTGATGTCATTAGAAGGCTCTTCAGAATGATAGTATTTCTGTTTAATGTCATAGAGGGCTTGTTTCAGAGTGATGCTATTGTTGTTTACGTCATTTGATGTCATAGAAAGCTCATAATGATATTATTATTCAATGTCATAGAGGACTTGGTTTGGAATGGAATGGCGTTCTTGCTAATTAGTGTCATTGAGGGCTAAGAATTGTTCTATTCTTATATACCTTGTTTCAATATATGATATTATTGCTTAGCATCATAGAAGGCTTGTTTCAATATGATATTATTGTTGTTTAATGTCATTGAGGGTTGTTTCAGGATGGCATTATTTCTCTTTAAGACGCATATTGATATACTTATCAACAATTTTTATTAATGAAGTGCGTCAAAACTTGCAATTTTTCCATATGGGACGCAGGATTGTGCGTTCGGAGAAACCCTGATACCATAAATTATTTTTCTAAATCATCAATTTCTTAGCAATTCAGTATGAAATTGTTGTTATATGTATATTTCTTTTGCTGACCGGCTTGCTGTACTTTATAAGGCAATAAATATTTTAAAAGAAATTAACAAAATAAAATTAAACAGATAAAAACTTTGTTCTGGAAATCTTCATCAAAATTCTTGGTGTATGACAATACCATTTTCCCAGGTAATTTTACGAAGAATACCTTTACCACTAATTTACCATAGACAATGTTTTACTTTTCCCTTTGGTTAGGTAGGAGAATTGAGATTCTCAGGATCAAGTGTAATACTCAGCATAATATTGGGAATTCGAGGCACCTCATCAGAATAGAGACACTACACGACATGGGCATGTTTCATGCAGAAGCATATCTATCTTGCTGGTTATCGGAGCATGTCTTCCTGACTTCCTGACAGCGCATGGTGCATGTCTCCCCAGCCAGGAGCACTTCGGACCCAATTCCTGCAGTCAGCTTCACCAACGGTAGCCATTTGTCAAGTCAAGGAGTTCTGAGTGGACCCAATTCCTCACGTCAGATCGGTTAAGGCCAGATCCTGAGATTTTACATAGAGGAAGTTGTAATGTTTTTTAAACTCTCTGGGATGATTTAAACTCATATTGCCTCCAAGTAGCGGTGTACTACATGTAGGTATTTTAATAGATTCCGTTTCCTTGGTTCCTTAACCCTCTCGCTGCTGAAGGCGAGTTAAGTTGCCTCATCACATGCAGAAATAGAATACTTTGATTTTATTCAGCAGGGAGAAGGTTAAGACCAGACAGGTACATGTGAAGAAATTGTGCTGGTTTACGAATTTGTAGTCGTTAAGTTAATGGAATTAATGCTAAGTGTACGAGTGTGTCTAAATAAGCTTTTGAGATTTTTTTGAGATAATATTTAAGTGGATTTTGAGTGGGTTTTAGTGACCTGTGTTTAGGGGGAATATATTTTTCGATGACTCCTGTGATTTCTTCGCCGTATCTATCTTCTCCTGCTGGGTCGTAAAGCAACAAATCACTTTTCTCTGAAGTTTGGCTTGCTACTTGACCCTCGACTTTATCTAAAGGAGGTCTTTGGTAGTAGGTTATTTCATACCACTATTCTTGTAGATTTTCTCTTTGTGAGATATTCCCGCCGCGACGTTAAACATTAATTCAATCCAAAAAAAATCTTTATTATTTTACACCACTGATAAGGTAGTGGACTAACATGTACACCAACAAAGAAATCCTGATCTGTATATGAGAAAATATATTGCAAACATCAGCAAAATGTTATCTATAATCACAACATGTAGAGAAAATCAAAAGAAAATTTACATTTTTGTTCGTTTCCAAATTGCATTGGTATGCTGTAAACTGTAGAATATTAATGAGAAGAAAACTTTAACATATTGCTCTTCGACATTAGAAGTAAATATTTTCTACTTTTTACATTATCTAATCAAGAGTGGATTTGTTATGTTGGAGAACAAAATTTCCCCAATCCTTTTCTAATGAATAAAATATAAAATCTAACCCAGTAAAATATCTTTAGCCATTATCCATCAACGTGAACATGCAATTTTACTTCTAAATTCCCAGTCTACTCTTGAGGTATCCTTAAAAAAAAAAGAGAAGAAAAAAGTAGCTCTTCAATTCAATTCCCATTCTATTATTGAGGTATATACATCAGCATAAGCAAGCCTGTTTCTTCATGTTTCTTCGTCATGTTTCTTCCTCTTGGTTCTGGTGTAGAGGAAACAGACTCAGTCAGTTGTTGAACAGCTGACCATTGTCAATGATATCTCCCAGATTCAGCAATCAGGTTTTAATATGGCAATTTCCAGACTCCGGAACCAGGAACAGCTCCATCCGAATGTGTCATGACTGGTTAGCGATGGCCGAGCAGAGAGCAGACTCATCCTGGGTGCTTTAACTATCTCCATGCTAAAGGCAACCAGAGATGCCCCTAAAGAGCAATAGGGCTGTGCCTAATCCAGCAGGAAGAGGGTTAACCCTCTCCATGCTAAAGGCAACCAGAGATGCCATAAAGAGCAGTTTCTGTGCCTAATCCAGCAGGAAGAGGGTTAACGCTCTCCATGCTAAAGGCAACCAGAGATGCCCTAAAGAGCAGTTTCTGTGCCTAATCCAGC
>JAUTBZ010147472.1:0-12090 GCA_032361785.1 Lepetodrilus galriftensis
GCAATTAGTCTCAGATCGAAATTCGTTTGTCCATTATCCAGGTCAATCAACTGTGATATTATGCCTTTAATGAGATTGTTTCGTATCTGATTTTAGTGGTTTTTATGTCTACAGAGGAGAAGCCATTTTGGTGGGATCTGTCGAGAGAAATTAAAGAGATAAAAGAGATGGAAGTGAGGGCTGCGGAAGCAGTTCGCACTGGAGCGCCGGATTTCATTGATGGCTTTGATGGAGGAAAATCTGACCCTGTGGCCCAGTTCACGAAGGGCAAGGTCACGAACGTATGTTGACCTAATTATTATGTTGATAACATCGTAACTGCCAGTTGTTATCTAAAGGGTAGGTGGGTCGTTCTAGAGAACATGGAACCCTTGTGTGATCACCAAACACTCGGCTCGTGTAGAGTCAGAGTCCCACATGCGCAATGTAGGGCTAATTTAAAACAACCGAGAAGGTAACACGAGTGTTGAAGGCACTAGTGACCAATCAGATAAATCTGTAGACGGCCACGAGTTCATAGCGGACTGTTACATATATATGTCACAACCCTCGTCCACATGGGCGTTCGCTTGTTGGTGTCACGTGGGATCACTAGTGTATGTTGTGTTCTTGGGTGTTTGATTTGAATTTATTGGACGCACCTTCTAGGAAATTGAGATCGTACAGTGGACACACCTATCTTATTACCAACCCTCTAGGGTTCCCAAAATAGATAGCAAAATAGTACACGTGGAATCTTCTAGCTACATAACTATTAACTATATGTTTTAATACAACAGGCTGATCTGAAAAGGGGAGTGATCGATCGCATAAAAGATATCCTAGATGACCTCATGGAACCAATTGACGGTCTAAATACTCTTGGAGGTCGGTTCCTGAAAACCTATACAAGAGTCGCAGACTTGGTGGACAACATCAAGGGGGCCTTCACCACGCTCAGAGATGGGTATGGTATTGTTAGTTAACTTACCAGCATACTTTACACATTCTGGGGTGACGTGTGTGGTCTTTACAAACTTAATCGTACATATAACGCAGGTACTGAAATCGTATTGGATCTACGGAACACCTCTCAACCAATCAAATAGCTAGGATCACGGAATACCGGGTATTTTGGATAAACTACAATTATACATCAATTCCAAATTCATTTTCCCATATTCAACTACAAACTTGTGAAATGTTGGTATTTGCATTATCGCACACTGGTACATTTGAATCAAAATGTCATAGTGTGGTATTTACATGTACACCTACTGTGTAACAAACGACCATGTCGATCCTGGGATTCGAAGCTGAGTTGCTGGATTGTGAATCCAATGCTTTAACAGCTTGTCTAACGAAAGGGATAACATTTTGATTCTTATATCAAACCCGACTACAGCTGTGAACATAGTATAAATGTATATCTATTATAGTTTTAAAAATATACATACAACAAAACCATCTATTTCCTTACGTTTCGTCCATGAAATTATGGACCTCTTCAGAGGATTTATTTAATATTTAACAGGTAATACATAACAGTTGGATGAGCTCACAATTAATGCGATTAATTTATAAGAGTAAAATTGATAGTTATAATTAAGAAACGGTACCTAAGAAACAACACCAATTATTTACCGTAGTCTACCGAAAGGGGAACAAATAATATAAAGTAATGCTCTTAATATTTGAATATTCAAACAGTAATATTCTTAGGGAAATGAGATGAAATAAATAGATTAACAGATTAAATCGACTACCCTAATAATTGGAACATGAGAACATAATTAAATTTGTAGCTGTTCAAATTAGAAAAATACTAACATTTAAAATGATTTGTGTTCATATAATTAGTGACAACCAAATTAACGTATAGACAATGTGGCTGTGAATGAAATGTTAAATAAATTAATGATTTTTAAAAAATACATTATTCTTTAAATTAGTATTTAAAAATAATAAATAGTGTGTTCAAATACGTAAAATATTACGATTTAAACCAAATTGGTCATGTTCGTATTTTAGGGTCTGGACAATACATTATGCGATTAATTTATATGTTAGAACTATTAGTGGCTTCTAATTATTAAGATAATTACGTACGCAGCAGATTAGTAACAACGGTGCATACTATCCACTGTTAATCCGCCCCAGACGCTTAATGCGTCTTACAGTAGTCCGGGGTTTTCAGGTTTTCCTCCCATCAGAAATGTATTTATAATTACTTACCATCATTGATGACTGGAACATCTATTGGAAGACATATTGCCTCCTGGCCTCTTTCAGAACACAGTTCATTGCCTGGGCAACTCATGAACTGTAACAATATATGATGGCTATTGGAGTTGCTAAAGAACACACACACACAAGAGAGAGAGAGAGAGAGAGGGGGGGTGGGAGAGACAGAGAGAGAGAGAGAGAAATAGTCCTTTTCGATTTTTGTACTTAATATTGGACATTCGAAATGTCTTATACATTTATACTAGTGTAGTCAAGATTACAAGTTCCGGAGCTTCTTAGCCCTATAACAAACCGTTATTTTTTAAGGTCATATGGACTACGTTAGCATGGCCATGCATGCATGTATATCAGCATCAGCATCAGCATCATCATCACCATCATCAATATCAAGACACGACTACACTGGTTGTGTTTCAACGACAACAAATGTCAGGATTTCAAACCGAATGTGTTGCGTATTATTTGTATTTATAAAGAGGTACTATACTTACCATGCACGGTGTCTCCCTGTGAATTTCTACGGGCGCAATAATTTCAGGGGGTCCATCAGGAATACATCGACAGTCGATGACATCCAGGCTTCCCCACGGACAGTACAGCGCACATGTGGGTCGCAGGTGCTTGATGACGTTGGCCTCTGTATGGTTATGTGTGCAGGCTATTATAGTCATCCTCCAAACACCGGCCATTATTTGACGGAGGTTTAAATGTTGTCATAATGGCCGGTGTTTGGAGGATGGCATTAGGCCTACGCAGCAAATAAAACAAAGTTAGGTAGGTGTCCAGTTCGGCCTAGGTGTCCAGGCCAGAATACCTAACGTGGATGCTCATAAGAAAGCCAGGACACCCGGGGTCAAAATAGAACAATGCTGCCAAGATCCTGTCTGGCCCCATGATCTACCTACAGCGCTTGGCTACTCCAGACTCCGGTACCTTCTACGTGTATATGGAATATGGAAGGCACTTGAGTAGCCAAGAGCTTTATGTAGAGCATAAGTAGACAAGAGCTTTAATAGGTAGAGCATAGGAGTAGCCAAGAGCTGTAGGTATAGCATAGGCGTAGCCAAAGAGCTGTAGGTAGAGCATAAGAGTAGCCAAGAGCTGTAGGTAGAGCATAAGAGTAGCCAAGAGCTTTAGGTAGAGCATATGAGTAGCCAAGAGCTGTAGGTAGAGCATAGGTGTAGCTAACGAGCTGTAGGTATAGCATAGGAGTAGCCAAGGGCTGTAGGTAGAGCATAGGAGTAGCCAAGAGCTGTAGGTAGAGCATAGGAGTAGCCAAAGAGCTGTAGGTAGAGCATAAGAGTAGCCAAGAGCTGTAGGTAGAGCATAGGCGTAACCAAAGCGCTGTAGGTAGAGCATAAGAGTAGCCAAGAGCTGTAGGTAGAGCATAGGAGTAGCCAAGAGCTGTAGGTAGAGTATATGAGTAGCCAATAGCTTTAGGTAGAGCATAGGAGTAGCCAATAGCTGTAGATAGAGCATAAGAGTAACCAAGAGCTTTATGTATAGCATAGAAGTAGCCAAGAGCTGTAGGTAGAGCATAGGAGTAGCCAAGAGCTTTAGGTAGAGCATAGTCTGGCCATAGAACGTGTCACCTAGCTATTGTTGCTGTGACTGTGCAGAATAAGATGTTGGACAAAATGGAAGTGTTTGATTGTTATGTTTATTATAGCAATCATCTAAGAGATCCATGAATCAACTTTCAACTTTTATTTTCCTTTCAAATTAATAAAGGGAACAGTATGTCCACATACAAATTATAGCATTCAGTATATTATATATGAACAAATTGTTATTGAAAATAATGTATAAACTTTGTTTAGGATTAGGAAGTAAATCATTCACCAACCTGTAACCAGTGCAGCACAACATACTACGAGGAACACACATGTTCTCAGTCTCTCCATACCAACACTTTTAATCCTGCACCTAGAACTATCCAGACATACAGGTATCATTAACATTGTTTTAAAGGCATAAACTCATCACGATTTGTCGACGTAATTCATGGTCAAACGTAGTTAAGGCAACATACAAATACATAAAATACTAGTAGATGACTGGTTCGTGCCAAAACTGAACCCAACCCATCAGAAGGGAAATTGTAAAAGAATACAAGACAAATGAGTTAACAAGGTTTTATAGCTTAAATAATATAAATATAATTATTATGATCATGAAATTATTTTTCTTTCCTTTTTACATAATTTGTAAAGGCTGTCTGCAAGTGATGTATGGACAAATGTACTTTTAATTGATGTACATAATGACGCTTGGCGTTCTTTGGTTAATGTATACGGAATTAATTTACGATGGCCAACACCGATGTAGTTTAATGTAATTAAATGTATCTGTATATACTTGTATCACATTAAGGCCACCATGCATTCTCTCATAAACTGGCATATTGATTCTAGGAACTAATATAAATAAACTATAATTAATAGAAAATTGAGATTTAGATGAGTGGGTTTTTTTTGGTTGCCATAATTAAATCAAAGATAGCTAGTATACACGTAATGTATTCATACTGAATTTGAACTAATAATACTTAGCGATAACCCGTGTACATGTTCTCGTATTAGCTTAAGCAGGTACATTGACATAAACAATAAAAACCTAATAGTTTTGACCATAGTTAAAACAAGTTGACTTGCATATATATATATATATATAACATGGAAAACAATTCCATTTTAAAATGGCATTGTTTAAGCTGATACAAATCAGTAAATATAAGATTTGTACACGTAATTATCGTAATTTAATTTTAACAAATTATATTAACTTGATAAATAATACTTAAACGGTCACTTACCTTGATGGTAAACACAGTCTCTAAACTCTACACCTGTTAGGCGTGACCAATACAACCTCAGATTAATGTTATATACTTGAGAAGACATCCGCATCCGGAATGAGAATTGCAAACGTTAGAGAAATGCATGGTCAGGGCTAAACACAAATACAGTTATGTTCTATTAGAGCAGAGTATCTAAGTGTGTTCCCCCTCTGTCAAGGCTTGTCAGTTTATACGGTGTTTCTCATGTACATGTAAGTGTGTTGTGACACCGTGAACATTATTGTAATTCATGAGCGAGTCTGTAATTAAAGATCAACATGACATTCATGCAACGGCGAAACACTATGTTAAATATATTATACATTGGTCGAATAACTTTCTAAGTGTTTACTTGTTACGTTCTCTCATCGGCAGAGGTGGATTATTAGATTTCTCAGTCAAGTATCCACCGCCCATGCAGTTTACTTATACTGCAGTCGGAATGGACGGTAGTTCCTTCAGGCTGGTGTCATCCAAATGTGTTCATCATCGTATGATACAGCAATACATCGACTCACATAGCTATGCATGTTACAGAATGTAACTCGTTGGTTCCTGAAAGTGGGCAACTTCAACAGGAACTGGAATTTTCTAGGAGATACTCTACCATCGATGGCTGGAAAAAGAGGGTCACAGCTTCTAGAAATTCTCTATCGCTTATCTTAACGGTTTATAATATAATAGCTTTCTTCGTGTCAATAAAGTGTGGAAAACATCGCGTAATTACATATACGCCATTGACGTCACTTCAAGAAGTTTCTAAATGGCAATGCACACTTCACTTGACAAAATGGCTGATTTTTCTGAAAGCTCAGATACCTATTGGTCATTGACGAATGCCATACCAAGAAGGCGATGACCATGTGTTTACAATGGTCATGTGTAGTTTAACCATCTCCCTGCTGGATTAGGCACAGTCACTGTTCTTTATTGCATCTCCAGTTGCCTTCAGCATGGAGAGAGTTAACCATATCCCTGCTGAATGAGGCACTGCTATTTACGGCACCATTGGTTTCCCTTCACCATGGAGAGTTCAGAGGTCAAGCTTCCCGACGGAACTTCTCAAAACAGTGTCCAAAGTGTCACAGTACAGTACACCTCTACTCCGCTATATGAACACAACCGTCGATTACAAAAATACACACACCACACAACACATATTTCATTCATGGGGTATCAAGTACCTTCTTTATTGAATGGATGCTATGTGATGAGATATGATGACTAAAAATGGCATGGTTGATAAAGGAATAAAAAGACGCCTCAGAAGATGGGCTCTATTATAGACTCGTATCACTAACAATAGTAAAACAAACATGACACTGTTTTTTTTCTTTCTCTCAGCTTGTTGAAGACAATTTACAAGCATATTAGTGGACAAGCGTTAACACAGTGAGTGTTAAACAGAGGTACAACACACAGATGTCTTACTTTATAACAAAATAAATCTTTTTTTAACAGCAATATAAGCCACAACCAGGAAGATTCCTGAACAACAGTACATAGATACACTATATACAGCATATGAAACAACTCTCACACGCACGCACTCGCACAATATGATTAATGCACGGACAGTGTTAGTTAGGTTCTGTCTCTGAAGTATACGAATACAAGGAGATCTAGTAATTGTTGTGTACCAATATGTGTGCATTTGATAAAAGTGAAAATCGGATGTCACGAAATAATATACATATTTAAAAAAAAATATTTCTTGGTCCTATTTAAAAAATATTAATTAAACAAAATAAAAGGGAGTAAAGGTTGTTCCAGAAGAAGTCCACATACGTCTATTTGATCACCAAGAACAAACAAATGTATGCGAATTTCACGTTAAAATCAAATAACTACCCATATAAAATAATTTTAAACAATAATTTAAATTTACCTAACTTAAAACTAATAATGAAAATGATAAAAATAATACAATTAAAAATCCTTAGACTATGTCTTTAGGTCCGTTAATCAAGAATTGATGTTAGTGTTGTTCCATATTATGTGTTGTTAGTTTTACTCACTTCTCGACTTTGATGTCCTATTGTATTCGACAGAGATTAGAGGCCATGTAATGAGCAAATGTGTATTAGCTATATACAATACAAGTGTCATGTTGGTATCGGGACAATCGTAATCACAATGAAAGGTACTGCAATGGACCACTACACGCATGCGCACACGATAGTGACAGTTGATATGAGCATTACAATGGTAACATTAATTATGCCCTAATTGTTACAGACATTACAAGACACAAAGTTGTAAGTATAAAAGTATCTCAAAGTATGTTAAAATCACAAGACATTGTAAAAAAAAAATAATAACATCCTATCAGCAAAACAGTGCAACTAGTGAATAATAATAATAATAAAAACGAGATGTTACATTATATGTAATAAACCTTCAGTGTTCATAAACGTTCAAGTGGGTGACATTACTAGTACCCTGAAACACATTTCCAAGCTTAATAATTTCTGTAGATAGCTTGCAGTGTCTAACTAACTGTAATACAAGGAGGAGACCATACGATGGCGCCAGTGAGTAGCTATAAGCTTGAGATTAGGCACTATAGAAATGCATTATTGTTAATACCAGAAAACTACTAATTTATTTTAAAATTACACTCATCATTATTGACTATAAAATGTCCTCCAAATTTCCATTTTTGACATAATCTCAGTACAGCAATAGTCATTAAACCCACTTGTCATTGAATACAATGCAACTAAACGAATACTCTTTACTCGCATAGAGTACCAATCTTAAAACTGGTACAACATAATACTGTGTTACACCTCGTCCATGAATACGTTCCTTGAACAACAGTGGCTTCTATGGACCCTGCAATATCTATGGATAAAACAATAGCTCAACAACATATAATAGTTATAGTCCATTATCCATCACATTTCATTGATCTAATTAGAAACTATGATAAATTGTAAACTACCAAATACATGTCATATTATGTAGTAACAAATGTATATATAACAGATGATCAGATTGAAATTTGATTAACAGATTTCCACCACAATGTAATTAGTAGGGAAACAAAAATAACAGTGAAAATGAGTCTTGATAGTTTCAACTAAAAAATGCCCTTAAATGTCCAATGAGTGGTAATCTTTATCCAGAATTAAAACATGACAGAGACCATGGTATGCAATGGCAAAACATTCCAAAGTTCAATCCTGCATAGAGCCCTAGAAAGTAATATGCAATTAACCCTCCCTCTGCTGGATTAGGCACAAGTAGAGCTCATTTGGCATCTGTGGTTGCATTCAACATGGAGAGGGTTAAGCACATTTTCGTGAATGGGGTAGACTTGGGTTCCATATATATGCATAGAAATTAGAATTCACTTTCTTGACTTAGTTTTTGCCATTTCTCCTCTATAAGGTTAAAGCAGTTTGATATGAGATTGACAAACACTATGAAAGTGGACTTAAAAAATCAATGAAGTAATTGATGCAAGTATTAGTACTGTACATAGTGCTGATCTAGTATAATCATTTTTTAAATAGTTTATGTTAATTTTTTATTAATTTTTTGAATTGGTGTTTAGAGCCGTTTTCAAGATGTGTTCACTTATATCAAGGCTTGTGAGTTTAGGCACAGGACTTTGAATAATGATAATAACATATTATACCATCTATCTATATAAAGTCATGTGGTTTACTGCAGGAGAAAACTTGCAATATGTGTAGCACTAAACTTGCAAGATATGTAGTTCAAAATGCGACCCAAAGAGATACATTAATATTATAATTTGTTAAAAATTGTTAATACATTACAGATATGAAATGGTAGTTGATTTCTTTTGTATATCTTGAAAAAAAGGATTAGCATACAAATATGTAAACATTAATCCAAATGTGCAGAGTATACCTAAAACTTAATATAGCAAATGAATGCGTCCAAAAAACAAATAGTACTTTTATTTAAAGATGTCTCATTCAAGTTGGGTACTTCTCACATTAGGTTATATCAATATGAATAATTATAATAATGTATGTTAGTAGTTTTAACTGTTATCATATCTATATGTATACAGCATCCTTTGGATCATGGTACAGAAACCAAAAAGACAATAATTCTGTAAAAAAAAAGGTATGCAAGTCATCACGAAAATGTTTTCATTGCAAACAAATAATAGTGGACAGTCTAAGACAAAGTATAAGACATGAGGTGGCACGGATCCAGGAAGGAATGTAAAAGGAAAGAAAAGCTGCACCACTAGAAGCCTTAAAGGACAACCAAAAAATTACAGAACGAAACATATTTCCCTGAAATTAATGAATAGGACGATACAATAGGCGGATATATTTTAGCGGAACAAATCCTACATGCTTACATTGTGGTTTTGCTGTATTGAAAACAAGAACAACCTAAACATCTCCTTAGGATTACTTGAGAGAAAAATACATAATATCAATAATTTCATCGGTGAGTCTATAAAATGTATGCCGATTGTAAATGTACAACGACAAATTTTTTTATATAAAAACTGGCACCATATTTCATAATTTAATACAAAACTATTTCTGAGAAAGAAGATATGTATTAGGAAAGTAAATTAACAGTTACACATACAACATGTTCTATGCTAGACAAACTGACATTGAACATGGTCACACAGATGTAGAAAATGTTTGGCACTTTCCAAACCAGTGGCTCTTGTCGAATATAACCTCACGTAAAGACATAGAACATCACAATCTACAACTGAAAATTATTTAAGGACATACTCATCTGTAACTGAATTAATTATAGGACATGATCATCGGTAAGTTTAATTGTGATGGGACATTACTATCTGTAATTTTAATTGTGATAGGACCTAACCATCTGCACTCTTAAGTATATTACATCAACAGCTGCAACCATAATTATACATGATAGGACATCACCATCTGCAACATCATATGATGAGATAGGATGTCACCATAATGTGATACATCTGAAATATATATTAGAATTTTCATAATTACAATGTACAATAAACTTGTATGGTAATTTTGTTTCTCTATATCAAGAATTTCCCACAGCAAATCCACAAGAAAAATTGGTGCTGCTAAAGCTTGGTAATCTGTAAGCTTTTTGTTATGTTCTTTGTTCAAATAAACAACTTCAGTATAATCCTAGGGTACGAGAACCTCACTTTGATACAATGGCTAACCACACATCTTAAGCAGCCAAATATAATGTTGGGTATTTACCATAAAATACTAGTATTGAACCATATATCATTATTACGAAATTAATATTAGATACTTAGCTACGAACAGAATATAAATGGCCATGATATCTGTCAGATCACAATTATGAGTGCTTTTGTTAATTTTCAATCCTTCCATTTCTGTCAAGCAGTTTATCGACAACACAAACATATAGCACACATTTAGTAGTCCATATAATTTAGATTTTTAAGACAAGCATGTTCTGAACAATTTAGACAACATTCTATAGGCAAAGGAACATACTGGCCAATGTTGAATATAATATTTCAGGATATCTTCATGCATAAAATTACACAATATCAAGTCACATTTTCAACATAAACATATCAAAGGATTTCCCGTAATTTCATTCTAGATATTATCTCAGTGGGTTCATAAAAAGGCATCTTATATGTACAGTCGGGCCATGAGTAAGCTTGCATAGCACAAAATAGAACTGTTATTTCATTGTAAGGAAATAGATACAATCAGTTAGCCTACCTACTTTTAAATTATTATTTTTCGGCATCAAATGCTCCACAAAGCCATGAAATTAATTCTTTATAATACTGTATTGCCGATCAGCATTTCAATTTTCATATGACAAAAACTAACAATGTAAACTAAAGTAACCACGAATAGAGGCAATTTCCAACAAAGTATCAATTAATATCTGTTCATGTTGTAATATCATTATTTCTACGAATGTAAGATAATGTTTAAGCCCCTTTAACATTCTATAAATAATGTTGGTTGAAATCGTACAGAAATTATTAGAAATTGAGACTGAATAGTTAAAATATTCCAACTGTAAG
Source organism: Lepetodrilus galriftensis (assembly GCA_032361785.1). Lineage (NCBI taxonomy): Eukaryota > Metazoa > Mollusca > Gastropoda > Lepetellida > Lepetodrilidae > Lepetodrilus > Lepetodrilus galriftensis. The sequence continues at coordinate 11,097 of JAUTBZ010147472.1, forward strand.
CATACATAGTGCATGCAAATTTAGAAAATATAGATATTTTCTTTATGATATGGCTAAAAAAATAATTAAACTAAATGGAAATGTTATGCAAATTCACTTCTGGCCATCAACAATACAATAACATATACATAGTACTTCAATTTGCGCATTTTGACGTCAATGATTGTCACTTAGTGTTGTTTGCGTAGTAGTGCCGTGGCAATATTATCAAATGCTAATGCTGTTCGATTGTCTGCAATTCTGCTGTTGTCTCCCTTGTATAGGTAATTATTTCTCTACATAACTATCCATATTTGTCCATTCCTTTGTTTTTCCTGTACTTCAAACGTATCGATTTGTATATAATATTCATATATCTCTCTCTGTCAGGAAAACATAGTTCAACTGCTGCCATTTCTAATACCTGGTCATGCATATCTTGTACTGATGGGGGGATGTCATGAAAATGTTTTCTTTTTAAGATGTCCATTTACAACAAATTCTTTACTGAAATAAATCTAAAATAATTCAAACGTCCATGAGATCATAATCAACTGTACACTTTTCAACTACATGCTGATACATGTTGAATCAGTATTAGCTGAAACAGATTTCATTAAAATATACAATTTCATAAATATATTTATAATCTAGATTAGCACTCGTGAAATATTCTGTCATATGGATTGAATCTAGCACTTCATACATGTATGGCACAGTATAGTCCTGACTAACGTAAACGAATACATCAGCTTCTCAGAAACAGCTTTTTCTTCAAGATTCATAACGCTAACCGCCTTTCTTTTCCTGATATTCCTGCCAAAATCTTAAACTCATCCGACAACTCTTGCATTATTTATTGGTTTCCCCGTGTCTCTAGTGAACATTTTGGTCAAACTCTCGGTCTACGTTCCACAGAGCGATTGTCGCGCTACTATGGAGCTGCTCCTTTCTAGCTGTTCTGCCTGTACTTTCTGTCCGACGCATGCGCAGTTACCAAGGATCAACGCCGCAC
>JAUTBZ010147483.1:0-12089 GCA_032361785.1 Lepetodrilus galriftensis
TCTCTCTCTCTCTCTCTCTCTCTCTCTCTCTCTCTCTCTCTCTCTCTCTCAATATTCATAGTAGTATATAAAACACATACTGATATAGTACTTTATATATGGTTTTAGAGTTCATCACTAGTCATGGTTCGTTCGTGTGTTCAGAAAAGAATGTATTTCAGAATCCATACCAACGAAAAAACGTGCATGATTAGTATCACCCAAGACGTTACATTTGCTCTGTCAATGTATATTATCTTGATACGTATTACCCAATTTTTAAAAATACACCAAAGGCATAACAGACTTGCTGTCATATTGTTTAAACAGGTTTTCCCTAATTTCCATAAGTACGTCGATTGGTGTGCTTTGTAAATGTAGTAAATAACGAAAAACTGTATCTTAAGATAAACCTCCGCTGAGTCAATATTCAAACTGAATTTGAAATCCGAGTTGTTGTTTTTTTTAAATTCAAAATCGGGGCCAAATATGTCCTGTCATGTTACGGGTACTTTGTAAAAGAGTTCATCTTAGGAAAAAAAATCCGCCGAGTTAATTTACAAACTGAACTTTAAATCTGAGTATTTCTTTTGGACAAAATCGGGGCCAAATCTGTTCTGTCATGATAAGGGTACTCTGTAAAAGACTAAGCTGTACATAACGGATTTCTGTCCCCCCTAGCTACAGTGTCTAGTACCCCCACACGGCCAGGTAGTGCGTGGTAGGCTGTCGTCGACTCGAGTGGGGGCCTCGGTCGTATTTGTTCATCCACAAACTAGGACCCCGTTCCGACTTTTCACTTTCAGGGGTTTCAACTTTACACACACAGACGTGACGATCTGGCACCATCGGGGATAAGCGGTACAAAATCCAGCCGGGTTGTGCGTTTATGTGTGTGTGTTTTTCGGCTGACGAATTGCCGTGTACAACATATTTGCATTTCTCGTCGTAGAAGCTTGGAAACTAGACATAGGATACCCCCAGAGTTTTGTCCCACCTGTGTGTCTAGTACAGGTGTGTCGATTCCGCCCGGGCTCACGTCCGCGAAGCGAGCCGAGTCTTAGGCCAGTCCCGAGTCGAATTGAACCTCAGCCCCTCTTGTGCCACCTTGGACTCGCCAGAAGCATGGACTTCCCGACGGAATCGTGCACCCTCTCCAGCTCCGCATCTGAATCCCGTCGCAAGCACCCTGTAAATTAACGTAGCTGGATAACGTTAAAGAAGATTCCAACCAGTTTGAATATAGACTTGATGTTGGTTAGAACAAGCGGGCCCGGGTGTTGTTCAACACGAATTCTCATACCCGTTCAAAACGGCACATACACCCGGGGTGGACAAACGAAAGAATGGGCGTGGTGGGCGGGGAATAGTTTAGCCAGATTCACGGGTAGAGTTTCTGGGTAGACACCGGGTAGAGTTTCTAGCACTGGTACTTCAACAGGTGTCATGGTGTTGGATTCTCTTCGATTGTGTTCAGATGGAAGGATAACGAAATCCGCCATTGAAACACACGGACACCGATGACAAGAAGGACATTTAACGTCTAGAAAGAAATTGACGTCCACTTCAATAGAGGCCTCATGTTGGACACGTTTGTAATGTTCTTCTATTGACGGACTTCTTGTCGGTCGAATAGAAATAAAAGGAGATAGGAGGAATACATTTTTGCTTTGGAATATCTTTACATGTCTTTCAGAAAAGAAGAGATGACTAAAACTCATTCTCTGGACAATGCTCGACATTTGTTTAGAGAACAAAAATATTATTTTTAACGTTTGAGAATTTAATGTAGGCCTATAACAATATATTAAATAATCATTTTATGTTTTTTAAACAACAGTTAATTTACTAGAAATGTGAAACTAATTAACTATACGATACAATCTGGATAAATCACACTCACTATTTATATATACTGTGTAAGGGCGTCACCTATTGCCTACAGCAGGGATAAGTTAATGCCTTAGGACAGGAAACCAGCATTTAAAACGGCTTTCATTCATGAATAACATTGACCAACATTACGGTGAATGTATACAGGTATAGCTAGGTAACCTATGAAATCACGATGGCGTCACCATTTGTGTTGGGGGAACACGTCTTTGGTAAAGTTATGTCGAGCATAGAATACCATACTTCTTCAGGTAGATAGGACGCGCAGTCCTGTGACGGTTCTACATCAAATGGTAGTTCTTTTAGAGTCATACAAGAGTATTTAGTGAGTCCAAATGAACCATAATGCAAGTCAATTGCAAGATAGCTGTGACTTTTAGGTCATTAATGGCCCGGTGCTGCGCCTAAATATTGAATAGTTTTATGTAAATACATGTATTTGCACACGACACGATAATAAACTATATTATTATAATTAATATTATTATTCGAATTATCACGGAAGGGAGTGCTACTTTATAACACATGTATTTGCACACGACACGATAATAAACTATCTTCTTCTTATTATTATTCTTATTCTTATTATTATTATTATTATTATTATTATTATTATTATTATTATTATTTGAATTATCACGGAAGGGACTGCTCCTTTATAACACTAAGTGCATTCTTACGAAAACATTGGAGGTAGTTATACGAGATGTCATTGACTAATTATTGGTGTATGGTTCAAGTAGTGTCATGCAATAGTATAGCATATGTGCAAGGATGTCACAGGATAGCCTGACTTTTTAATTATTATTTTTTTAAATTTGTTTTAGATATTTTACATAATATTATTTAGAAAGATATATTATATTCCATGTTCGATGCTGTGAAAATACAAACATAGATTAAGGATGTTAATTAAACTAAATAAAAATGGAAAATATATGGTCTTCAATAATAATTTTCGATGTTCTCGTGACATAATAATTGGGGACCAGTCAGTCGTGCACTAGGGCGCACGGCACACTGAGCGGGTAATATGGTATCTCCACGCAAGAAAACAGCTGTAAGCTGGCATCCGCAGCCCTCTAAATCAATTCTAGGGTAATTCTGAATTTTCTGAAGTACACTTGACAATAAACATTAAATATGAATTAAAATGGACTAAATACCCGGTCCGTTACTATGGGTACATTAACGTTCAATGAGCTACGTTTTTATTATTGATGATAGCCGGTGTTCTGTTTGAGCGGTTTCCAGTGGACTGTTCTGTTCTGTCTGTGTGCTTATTGTAGCGGGTCGGGAAGACGAAGATTGGCGTCCCGTAACATCACGCTATGTGGCCGAGTGTCGTTGAAATTGAAGGACTTCGTCTTTTTAACATTTGCTCCTTATCTGTCATTCATAAATACAGGTCTTTTAACATCCCGTGTTGACATCAGAGCCGTGAAGACGTTGAACATCAGTCGGAGACCTCTTGGTTAACAAGGGAAGAGTCCTTCACGAAATGCCTTCCCCCTCTTATCCAGCTTGTTGATGAACAATCGCTTTGTGCTTGTAACGATGCTTTTACCACGTTTCTTTTCCCGCAGCTATAACATAGCGCGACTCTCGAGCTCCTCTACAGTAGTCTGTATCTACTACAGCGGCGAATATAATAGAGAAGGTGCAGGGCAGTCACAGCTAGCCGAAACAACGCAGCGGAGCCCACTGACTATGTTTAGAGTGAAGCCTCCGCCAGGATATCGTTGCGGGTACGCCGTGATATAAAACCAGTCCTAGTTCTCATTGTGTAGCTGCACCACGACGACGACAGGAACGGCAGTACGTAACGTCTGTGGGGTCACCGTCGGCGATGTTGCCACGCAGCGGGGAGGTTCACGTCGCGCGGATAACGTCTGCGGGGGTGACACGGCAAGTGACGGGATTTCCGGATGTCGGAGCATCTGCGTTAGTGTACGTAGCCGGGAGGAGACGGCGAGGGTCTCTCTCTCCCCTCTTACCTGGGGACGGGAGGCTACCGCGGGTGTTCGCCCTAGCCTACTGTACTCGGGTCTACTCGCACGCCTCTCAACAGACACAAGAGGGCAGGCGGGACCCGCGAACGCAAGCCAGCCAATCAGACGACGCACTGCTTCAACATATCGCCAGCAGCCAGAACAATCGGCTACGGGCGCGATATGAAAACATGCTTCATGAATGTATCTATAAGAGAGTAGCGTGTTAGTAGTCTACTCTCGAGTCAATACGCGTTCATGAAAAAAACTCGTAGGGATTGATTATACGGTGACGGTCTCATCTCGGGCTCTCATGGATAGTTCCCCACCACGAGGATATAGCGGGTTAAATTTCCGCTCATCAAATGCACGCGGCGGAGGTTATTAATATTGCCTTACCTGCTCCACTACGTCGTCACTGCTGTCGTCGTAGTGTGCTGGAGTATACTTCAACGTGGCGATGTGTGTGAGGTCCGGACGCCGTTCTACCCCCAGTGAAGGGGGGTAAGGGGAAGACGTGTATGTGAGGGGGGCGGGCGGCATGTGACAGATACCGGGGTGTTTCGGATTCCTATCCAACAAGTCCTATGTTATAGTGTGTTTCCCCTCTACTCTACACCTGTATCTTCCCCCGACTACAAAGTAAGTCGCACAGCGGCACAATTTACAAGCCACTGAACTTCAACAAAAATATTATCTGTATGTTTTCCTGTGAGAACAGCGAACGTGAATAGTGGTGTGTGTGTGTTGTCTAGGAGTGAGTATACTCGTTTCGGAGTGAGTATACTCGCATCGGAGTTGGGTATACTCGGAGTATGAACGGTGGCCGGTGGCGGTCCACTGGGATACATGGTCCCACCGGTATATAGACATTCCCGGGACCCCGCCTAACTACATACCCCACACACGTAAGTATATAAAGGTCCTAAAAACAGTTATACATTATATATACGACAGGTGCACTCACATAACTTTTTAAATATTTTTTTGTATGTGCTACCTGTTTCCATTTCCGAAGTGCACTTACCTGACTTTCGTTATTTTATTATGATTTTTTTTCTCTCCACCTGCTACCTGTTCAGAGGTGACGAGCGTATGTCACGTAGAGCAAGCCCACAGTTCATTGTCTCCCAGCGTTATACCCCCCGCGTTTCTTAATGTCTGGCTTTCTACTTGCCAGGTACAAACGCGTGTACGTCTGTGTCGTGGAGTAACAAGGTAGAAACAAGCTAGACACTACCACGAGGCCAAGCTAGCTACAACGCTGTCAGTTAAAAATACAGAATTCTTGATCTCAAGACTAATTTCCCACTTGTAATGCAACTGCAATAAATTTATCGTCCAAGTCCCTGTAACGCTGTAAGAAAAGCCAGTCGTGTAGAAATGACAGGGGCTTAACCTCCGATATCTCTGTTGCAATAAAACAAGGCTGAGGTTCAGTGTGTATAACCCATTCACATCTTTGTCATACCTCAACTGAAAAAAAATATGCTCATGTGATATTTTGGCTATATTGTCATCAAGAACATGTTTTCGGTAAATACCCATTTGCAAGAAGAACAGATAACCCCGTGTTTATTAGTTCAAATGCTTCTCGTTAGCATCTACTTTGATTTCGTAACGATTATACATATCTACGCCAAGTCAACAATGCTTGTCACAAAATATGTCTGAGTATGACAGTGCTTGGGAATATAACCCCGACAGCCCATTAACACTGGTTGTTATCCAAGTAGTCCTAATGAATTGGCAATTGTACATCTTACATTACACCGTCTTACTAGGAATGTTTAATAGGACAATCCCTTATTGTTATTCTGGCAAGGTCTGACCTGCGCCACGGTATGACTACTGTCATACTGTCATAGTGTACGACCGGCCTTTCGCCCACTGTACGGGGTTTATAGTTTGACGATAGGCAGTCACAAACAAAGGCTATGGCAGGAAACTGCTAGCCCGTCCCCCACAAAAATACCCCCTCCCTACCACCCCCCACAACCTCATACTCTGTTCATGATAAAGGCAAATTAACCGGTGCACTATTGTCCTATCTGTAACACACCATTATCGCTCGGTAACACGGGCCAGAGTCGATCCAGGACCCTTCGTGCTAACCAGACGCGGGGGTCTGTCGTCTCCATATCTGACCCTACCACTCTTAGACTGGGGGTGGGGGTGTTATCATAAACAGCCTAAAACAGGTATACCAACGTTGTGGTACCTGGCATGTTTGAAACAATGTGCTGTGATGTGTCGGCGAAGTTAGTTCCGGGGAAAGCAGGGTATGAGGGTTGTTCGAATAAATTTACTAAACTTTGAACTTTCTGAAAACCTTTAACGCACAAATGTTGCAAATATCTCAGAGGTCATCTGCTGTCGTTTCTAAACGTTTCATAAGAAAATGCCAAACAAAAAACATGTGGAATGTTTCAAACGGTTCTCTTCCTGTTCAACCATGAACACGTACTTACATTGTACATGCATGTCATGGTCATTATTTCAGCAGCACACCATTGCTAATTCTAACATTCATAACAAGGCATACACATACTAGTATGATAAACAGCCTAAGAGACACGAACCCAAAAGGTGTCTCAGTTTAAACTATTCGTGACTCAAATTAAAGGATTCATTTTAGAGCATGATCGCACGAATCTTAACCAAATCTATATATGTTTTTAATAACGAGCCATTAGGCGCATCCGCTATATGAGATGAAGCGATATCGTTTAACAGTGACTGGGAATCATATTAGTTTTGGTATAGCCTGGGGGCAGGCAAGGATGACTTCTTCGTCTCTCACTCTCTGTATAACAGGTGAACAGTTCTAGTGATACCACGAGACGCTACACAACACAGCACACGCTTCATTCACAATAACTCTACTATATCTAGTGGGGTACAGACGTACACACTGATCTGTATGTACCGTGTTATGGCGGGGTTCTACAACCACACGGCTAATATACATCTGCAGACACAGTGGGTTCTTGATTGTTATGCCGAACACCCGTCAAACGACCGAACGCTGGAGTGATAGATAGATAGCGAGCGAGAGAAAGAGAAAGTGAGTGAGAGATAGACGTAGAGATAATAGAAGGAATAGGTGTAGAGAGAGACAGAGAATGAAAGAAAGTGTGAAAAAGAACGAAATACTAACATGAGAAAGAGAAACACAGTCAGATAGATACACACATACACACACACACATATATATATATGCACTAGTATATATACTATATATACTATATATACAATATATAAGAGAGAGAGGGAGGGAGCGAAACATATATATACTAGTAGATGAGGGATAACAGTTAGAGATGAAATAAATATCCAGAATATTAGATACTAGTAAATATATCATAGTGGCAAGTGAGATTGAGAAAGGTAGAGAGAGCGCGAGAGAGGGGGAGAGATATGGAGAGAGGGAGAGAGAGGGAGAGAGGGAGAGAGGGAGAGAGAGGGAGAGAGGGAGAGAGAGGGAGAGAGAGGGAGAGAGATATAGAGACGTAGAGAGAGAGAGAGAAGGTACGTGTGAGTACTGGGGAGGGAAGGTGATTTATGTTTGGTCAAATCTAAGCCCCAGAGGGTTGCCCTAGGGTCACACTGTAGGTTGCAGGGTTATAAAACTTTGAGGGTATCTTAAAAGTGGGCATGCGACACATGACATTGGTACTAAGATAATGTGACCTTAATACAGCGACGAAATCAGTGACCACTGTTGACGTTAGCTATTTAGACGTTGATACAATTCAGAAATACGAGAATTGTGTTATCATTAGTGTTAATAAGTCCACTCGTAAATCAAATATTTTTTTACCACCTATTAATTACGCATTATCATGAGTAAGAATTTAATAGAGTTTTACCAGCGATAAATCACGAATTAATAACAAATGTCAATAGCTAATTAAATCAAGACGGTCTAGACACGGACAAAGGAGGTTTACTGTGTCAAACAGACAAATTGCCTTTATTCTGAATGCGATACCCAACGGGAGCAATGAGGGGGGTGGGGAAGTAGAAGGTGGGGCGGAATTAAGCTCACGTGTAGAACGGTGAGCCCCTGCTAACTATCATAGACACCCAAATCGGATTACTGACTTGAACAGATCTTAGTAGTATTTAATGTAAACATTCCCAGTAATGAGGGCCATGAGAGCTCTGATTAACAGGCAATCAATGTCAATGACGAGATTTCCATTCAGGAGTTTTAGCAGTTTTGTTGTCTGACCCACGAATAGGCTAACACAACATTCGAAGCTTATAGCCGGTTAACTCGACGATTACAATAGGACATCAACCTTTCGAATGTGCGTGGTCATTATAATAAGAATACATTGACGTTTATTTATTCAAATAATTAAGTGGGTTTTTTTTACGAGTATCTTTAAAACCTTAGTTGAATCGTTGGATAATGCATACGATGTTTTATGAGTAAACGCCGAAGGTGTGTTGCGATTTCATAAATAGATGGTTTCTAGTAGGAAAGTCGTACTTTGTAATTCATTCCCTGTGAAAATATATGCACTGTACAACATATGGATAACATTATAGAAACATAGGAAATGTATTTAATATATCGTTTAAAATGCTATTATCTGTTTTCATATTAATTTATTGTAACACCAATCCATAACCACGAATAGAAAAACTAACGACTTCAATGCTACATTATGTCCCTTTATTTATAACTAAAATATTGACAAGAAAAACACAAAGCTTGATTTGATTTGCAATGATAATAAATTGTTTCTTTAAAAAAAATACGTTACAGACAATGCTATTTCTTGTCGTATTAAATAGTGTAAAAATACGGCACATTTTAAAATTTATTTTAAAATTTTATATTTTAACATTGAAAGCACAGCAACCTTCTTGGTTTTGTACAGTTCCCAGAAATAGTATAAATTACAAACACAGGCCTACTACATTTAAAATATAAAATTGTAAATGTTATATTTTAACATTAAAACCACAGCAACCATCTTGGTTTTGTACAGTTCCCAGATAGCAACTAACGTAAGTTCTAATGCTATTTGTTCTGTATACATTCACTTGTTCTGTATACAGTCGTTCAATCCACACACAGCTTTATATAAAACGATCCTCCCTATAATCTCCAAAACTAAATATTGACCAACTTTCCCTGTGAAATAACTTGTGACAAACGTACCAGTCGACTAGCATTCACTTGTGAAATATATACTGTTCATCTCTTCCTCTTCTTTCTGAGAATCCCATATACTCGCCAATGTAACACTCAATTTTCGTGATACAAATCCCTGTCTTTACGCTCGTATGCCACTCTATCCTATGTTCGCGCTAGTACACGACATTATCCTGTGTTCGCACTCGTCTCCCTCGTATCCCTGTGTTTGTCGCTCGCATCTGCTCCAATATAAGTTTCTCTTCGTGTCCTACATTCAGTCAGTTTCAAGTACTTAGTGATATATAAACACATCCCCTACTAGACGTGCTCTTCCGCAGTATGGAGCTTGCGCTTTTATCGTGTATACTTTCAAAACGTGTCTCACTCATTTGTTGCCATTTTCTTTTGTAGTAGTGGAAAGGTTTGGTCAATTTCGTGGAAATATATATAATACATTAATACAACTTGAGACTTACCTGGTTAATGTCAGCACTATGAGCATACCTAATGTGGAGTTTGGCGCAATATAAATGGACATATTATTATTATTATTATTATTATTTATTAATTATTATTATTATTATTACTATTTTATTACATCATCGTCATTTATCAGTTACAGTTATGTTATTGTAGGTAATTATTATGTTGCATACTGTTTCAAATGGGTTCAAAATTCCCTATACCATGTTAAGTTTCACTATTTTTTACTACGTTTTCATTCGCTGATTTCGTTAAATGAATACCTACAAGGGATACTAAATGCATTAATGAATTATATGACGGTATATATGGAAAGATAAAGCATAGTCTAATGATCGAAATTATATCAAGAGAGAGGACATTAATCTTAGGCTTCAATTAGATTTGAGTGTGTTTTCATATTTCTTTGTATTGTTGCTTGATAGCTCTTATTGGAATTCCCGCAGCGACGTTGAATATGGAATTCACTCACTCTTATTTGGATAGACGTGTTCACAAATTTACAAAACTGATGTACTCATCAACTGTCAACTTACTTCATAGCTAAAAGTTCATAATTATTATTCATAATCATCGAGTCGGTTCTGTATCGATGAAAACATAGTTTCAACATCTGTAATTCATTATCCATTTCTCAATATTTGACGATGACCATGATGTAACAACGTTCAAGGAACATACAATTATGTTATAATAAATTGAATCTATTGAACAGGATATTATGAAGGCTAAAAAGTTAAATATTTGATGACTAGCACATTCTAAAAATTGTATTTTACCTTGTGCCAAAACCTGTTTTTTTAATACTGCAATACTTGGCTTTTATATAAATGAAAACGTATATTTTCCTGGCTTAATAGTGTATATAATATATATGTATATCATTTTATGTTGTATATGACTATGTATTTTTACTGTATATATATATATACAGGGTGAGACGTAAATAAAATATGTCTGTCTGTCTGTCCTAAAACGGACTATTTCGAAAAGTATTACATTCTAAATATAAATAACGTTGTCAGTGCCAGGAAATAATAATCATTTCACAATTTAAACGATGAACTTTGACTCAAACATGCTGCGAATTCATTCATAAAGCAGCGGGGAAGACGACACAATTCCAAACAGTTCACTTAAAATACGTGCGTTCTTCTCCCTTGTTATGACGTATTAGTACCGAGGTGATGAATGGTGGGACTTGAATATGTATTTAAAGAACGCGAGTTTTGATTGGCTTACGATTAATGACACATCCTTGAAGGTGTTTCCGCTAGGTGGCTACCTCTCGCTGTGTTCACATCAATAGGGTTGATCAGTAATGGTCTCCGATTTTATATTTTCCGTCATTTTTCATCCAGAATGACAATCACGGATGTCAAATCCCAGCGACGGGATTCGAACTCAGAGTGAACAATTAGACACTTCCGAAAGACACACGTCATCATATGTGTATATGCCTATCAACACCCATCAATCAATCTGACACGATTTCGCCGAGATTGCTTGTAATTGTCTTGTTAATCAAAACAGTGTGATCACTCACTCATTATAAACAGGTGTGTGAAAACAATCCATTACTTGCGAAATACGATAAACAATTTATCCGTTTAACATACGCTTGTACATATATCACTATTTAAAAAAAAGAGTCATCAAATATATGATTTACGGGAAGAATTCCCGTTAATATAGATCTAGTTTAAATATACGTATATGTAGATGATATATGAATGTATACTCAGTAGGTCTTTGCCTTTGAGAAGGCAGACAGAGTTAACTGCCCTTGAGTTGTTCATGTCTGTCAGTCAAGATGGTGAAATGTGTTCACCAGATGAATGACATACCACATCTCGTGTGATGCTATAAGACTTCGTTCCATCCACGAGGATTCATTCTCCGGATATTTTATACATGTGGACAAGCTTTGAGGATAATTCGATTTGAGTTTTCATGCGATCTGACTCCGCAGTGGTGGAGCAATGCTCTTGTTACACTACCTATGTCGAGATTCGATTCAAGTCGATACCAAGGATATCTGGTGAGGAACTTTTATTTGGCAATTCTTTTATAAATGCTATATACTTTATTTTTTTTTTCATTTTCAATATTATTATTTTTCATTTTCAATATTTTAATTTTTAATTTTATTTTAAAAATAAAAGGTAGATCTAAACTTTTAACCTAGTTCAATGCGACATACACTCATTGGCATGGTGAACCATGATCTATAAGCTTCTTACACAGAATAGTTATTTCTATAATGGATTCCTGGTATCAAGTTACAGTTAATTATTAATTATTACTGCGCGAAGCATAGAAAATATGCCAGTGGGACAATACGTCAATAGGTTGTATTATTTATATCCAGATGATAAACTTCTATGTTTTAATCTATAGGTCGTTACTTTATGTATTCTCGTTTAGGCCCCTAAATTAATGCAAATTTGAAATGCCAAACTATGGTTTTCTTTACTTAAATAGCATAAATAATAACAGTAATACATTGATAACGATACTACTACTACTACTACTACTACTACTACTACTACTACTACTACTACTACTACTACTACTACTACTACTAC
>JAUTBZ010147494.1:0-12088 GCA_032361785.1 Lepetodrilus galriftensis
AATCAGGACACGTATTGATGTAGCCCTTGTCAATGGCGTTTCGTATCAATTTTTCGATTTTTAATGATTTTGACGATTTTTAATGATTTTGACAATTTAGAGTATACATTTTCAAAAAATGTCAAAATCATTAAAAATCGAAACGCCATTGACAAGGGCTAGTATTGATGATACAGTGTAACATCGCTTTACATCAGTTCAGTTTCGTAAATTTCAAAATAGATGCGACAATGTGTTTATCTGGTCTGTTCCATCATGTCTGTATATTAGTCAACATATCACGCGTAAAACTTAATATATTATTCTATAAGCTGTAGTGGAAGAACATCATTGCCTTGTAGGTCTTCATGATGTGTAGTGTGACAATACGTAATACGAATTGCTACCAAATACCAATTCTTACAATTTTAGGCACAATTGCAAAATTTAGCAATCACATGTTACTTGTACCAAATTAGTACCAACCGATAGAAGGGTTCGCAATGTCTCAACAACATACCGAAAGAAATATATTCTGAAGAAAATGGTAGTTTTTCAGCAAAACATGACAAATAATACAAATAGTTTAGGAGTGACAACCATTTTTAGCAGGAGTATAAGAGCAAATGCAAGTGACCATCTACCATCTACTTGATATAATTCCAAAAAACGCAGTTAAGTATCCACTATATCTTCTTTACCACTGACAGACAATATAGACCAATTGAATTTCATGGTACTCGTATTAATTTTCTTACAATAGCTTCATTAAAGCGAAATCTGTTGTGGAGAAAACACGTATAATGTTACATTTGGTATCAAGCCTTTCAAACGACGCAATAACTATTGCGCCAAATATCATGCACCTCTAACATTTAGACTTATTCAATATTGTAATGGCTGTATATGTCAGTAATTTGAACTGGTTGTAGCAAATTATTGTTTACAGGAAATTAAAGGTAGATGACACGCCCTGCGTACAGGAAATAAACATTAGTGATGTACGTGCTGTCAGCTGTATAGTCTCAAGCACAGAGCAACGTACTGACATCTACCGTATTATTGGAATTCATGTGCTAATTCGCCGTGTCTGTTACCAATTTAGAGTGTTAAATGTAGTAAATGCTAAACAAATGGCTGTTTAGTCGATATCTGGTTATTTCCTATAAAGACGCCCACACGACTAAATTACTATACTGGTTGACTAAATTACTATACTGGTTGCAACATGCGGAACAATGTGTAATGGAGAACGTAATCTGTTTCACAATTCAAATGCGGACATTATCACTATAGCTAGACACTGTGAACATTATCACTATAGCTAGACAATTCCTAACACTACTTGCGGTCAGCCTGAAACAACTTCCGGTCAGCCTGGAACAAGAACGCCTCTATGGATAGTACATATAGTAACACAAGTATATGTGTATGAATATGATTTAGATGAACTTTTAATGTTATTTCTTATGAAGATTGATATCTTCACAAAATAGGCCTACTTATTGATAATTCCTTGATAACTTGCTATGGACTGAGAACTTCGTTAACTATTTAAATGCTGAACTTGGTACTACGACATCGGAATGTGATAGATTGAACTTCTGAAAGGCTGCTGTTAGCAGTCTAGCCATAGCGATTATTTGAAATGGCATTGGTTGCTTTGGTGAATAACAGGTTCACTATTATTGTGTAATGTTTCTGTTTTGAACAACACAATCGGATTGCGGAAAGATGTTTATTAATATTGAGTTAATGGAGATATGATGAAGTTTCTGTTCAATCGATAAATCACTATGACCATTGATTTCACTTGGAGCATTTACTTCTCATCCTCTGTATCTCGCAATCACTGGGGTGTTGTTCGCTGTATTCTACCGATTGTGGCCATGTCAGTTACTTCATCTCACATCACTACGTGTTCTTGTCTTTCATCTCACATCACGACGTGTTCTTGTCTTTCATCTCACATAACGACGACGTGTTCTTGTCTTTCATCTCACATCACGACGTGTTCTTATCTTTCATCTCACATCACGACGTATTATTGTCTTTCATCTCACATCACGACGTATTATTGTCTTTCATCTCACATCACGACGTGTTCTTGTCTTTCAGTCGGCGTGTTCGCAATGTGCTGGACCCCCTACGTCGTAATCTCATTCTGGTATTGGTTCGCCAAGTAAGTTCCCAGAGACCAATTAACGTTACCAATATTCGTCCACATGGAAACACTCGAGGGTGGTGATTTAGACCTATTTGAATTCATTAAACTGCGTCCACAAACACTTCCTGGTTGTCCACGATGTCTGTGGGAAGTCCTCCATTATAACCACTGCTATACTAGGAGTATCAGAGAGTCCTTATCTATCTCATTAGCTACAGGGAAATTTCGGGATAATTTTATCTTGAGCAGTTGCTCAGAATTAATTGATAACTAATATTACAAATCTGAGTGTATTTATATGCATGTGCGTGAATGCGTGTTTGTATATTTACTTTTATAGTAACATTTATAACGGTGTACGGTATGAACGAATGGAAAAGGCTTAAGACATATCTACTCTGGTCAAACATGCATTGTTAATGTTGTCTGTTGTATTCTTACAGCGAATCAGCACAGACAGTGGATCATAAAGTACGAAAGGGCCTTTTCTTGTTCGCTGTGTCCAACTCTTGTATGGATCCTATTGTCTATGGTAAGTTGGAATCGGGGAACTGAGCGTGTTCCTGATAGTCTAAGATGTGTTTGACATTATTCTTATAGCACAGCATGCGGCTGGAGCAGTCTTAGATACAAGCCTAGTGCCACTCTATAGGAAGCTGCGTTGAATACCGTTCGAAGTACAACTACAACTAATACAGCCAACTGTTCACTAAACGGTCGTAGAGATACGAGAGTTGTAGTCCCTATAAACGTTGACATTGATTTACGACTCACGTAGTCCTATGATCGTTTTGTGGAAGGGGGGGGGGAGCAGGTCCCGAGATTGCTCAACTTAAGGTTGTGTTCACAAATTAAATGTCCATATTAAGTCTGAGTTTGAGCATGAAATTGCGTACGCATTGAAGTTTCGTAATCTCGGACCCGGGTCTTGAAACGAAAGTGATTTTCGTGATTGTATTTAAGTACTTAGTATATACTAGTATTATATTCCAGTCTTAGCCATTACTTGCATGTCTATGATCATCCCTATGCACTTAGTAGTGGACTTGTCCAGTGCCTTTGACAGGATCATTCTGGTCACAGCCATCGTCAAGGTGACGTAAGAGAGCATACTAGTAAAATGTGAGTTTGGTATACGTACTACTAATCCAGTGGTCCCGTGCATTTTAGTGGACAATAACTTCTGCATTTACACATGATTATAATTACGATGGTTTAAAGTTATTTATTAGTTCAGATCAAGAACACGGATTACTCAACGTGTCCGTATGTGGAATTATTTCTTGAAATATTGCTAAAGATCGAGATAGAAAAAAAAAGAAGAGAAAAAGGCATAAGGACCGCGATTTTGTAATTCTGGTTGGTGTTTTTCGACCCATAGGAAATAAAATGACACCAAAACACACTGCTTGAACTTAGGACGTGATTAATGCGCTTTGAAGAGAATCACTAATAGTGAAATTAAACTCTTTATACCAATTTGCTCTCTGACGAAATAGTGACAATAGGAAATTAGCACTATATGTACTGTCAGCACTATATGTACTGTCAGCACTATATGTACTGTCAGCACTAGTTTTACTATCAGCACTATATGTACTGTCAACACTATATGTACTGTCAACACTATTTGTATTATCAGCACTGTATGTACTGTCAGCACTATATCTGTCAGCACTATATCTGTCAGCACTATATGTACTGTCAGCACTATGGACGGGTCACGGGAATGCTTGCCGTGTTTTAGTTGTGGTGACACATGTTGCATGCGTAGGTACACAAAGTCACATCCTGTTACATCCTCGCTCCCTGATGACATCTATTTGGCCACGCTTCCTCTGTACCTGGACCAATCACTGTCCAATGGATCATGCCGGTGACCTATCTGTGTCGCTGACCTATCTGTGTCGCTGACTTATCTTGTTTGTTTCGGTGACCTATCTGTGGCTGCATCCGGTCTGACAACCATCCAAGTCTCACTTCCTAAGCACCACGGGCAGTTGCTAGTCCTTGTTATACACACCATGATTCCTGTCCACTGTTACTGCTACTTCCGGTGTGTTTTAGATGAGATAGTTTAATCAGGGCCCCGTTGATCGATACTATCATGTTTACCAACAAATGCCTCTAAATGACCTACTGTCCGCTCCCACTTCCACTCCCAGCCCATCAGAACTGTTGCCGGAGTACTGATGCTAGCATTTTGCCCAAAGTTAATACAGATGTTTAGCCATGCCGTTATTGCCCGTATCACTAATCTAGCGGAGTACATTGGCTAGTGTACATGTACACGCGGGCGGGCTGGCTGGCAGGGAAGGAGGATGTCTAGTATGTAGTCTGAATGTTCCTTACATAGTTTCTGATCTCTTAATGTTGTAGGTGAAGGTGAGTCTATCGCTGCATCTGTGTATTTATATTCCAGTTCATTAACTACGCAATATATAAGTATTTAAATACTTCCTGTAATGTCGTCTTAAAGAAAAGCATATTTCATCTGGAGCTATGTAAATAGATGTACATAGATCCTCACATCAGAAAGTTGCGATGTCCAATGTGAACATGAAGGTAAACGGTAAAGCCACGTGTGTCTTCTGTCTCGATACAATAGCGTCGTCGTTCGTACATGCCTGCATAAGAAATGACATCCTATTCTAAAGTGCATGCTCTCTGCACGTTTTGCTAAAATTGAAAACATCCATTTTTTTAATGGGTTGATTTAAATTCAACACACATGTTTCCGTTAAAGTGAAACGAGAAAGTGATCGGAAACAATATGTCAAATTTACAATAGGGTGCATTCTCGTTGCAGGCATGTTTACAACGGCCTTTCGTCGAGAAAGCAAGAAATGGCACAGATGGTTTAAACAACGCTTAAGTGGAAATCCATTCTCCACAAAAACAGGCAGCGCTCAGCAGTATATGTACACTTGTTCCTTGTGACATAGGAAGCGACACCCAATCTAGGTAACTAGAGAGGGTGACCATGTGAAATATTGACATTCCTGTGAACACTCACTGTCTTTTACAGGGATGTTTACGATAAATTTCAAAAGAGAATTCAAACGATGCTGCTGCTGCTTGCGGTATCGATGGCAAGGGAAGAAGCCGGGCGAATCCAATGGGACGAGTCGGTCATACATCGGAACACAGCGGCAGTGCAGACGTCTCTCGCAAAGTTCTGTTTCGTCCAAAACAACGGATAGGGTTTACTTCCGGAGTCCGGACTCCTCCACCGGATGTATTCGGTATCTTCCGGCGCCCAACTGCTCCCCGACCCGCTCCAGAATGTCGCTAGTGTCTGTGTCACGGGAGAACAGTGTTAACAGAGCCAATATGAACAACTTTGTAGGAATCTGAGAGTGTAAATAGTGTGGTCAGAAGTACTTGCGGAGACACTGCGTGGAGTGATCACAACAGCTTTATTTGATTTGGTATCATAGACATAGTATAATGTTGAGTGTGGTTAAGTGTGGCAGTTGGAACTCGTGATGTAAGATGAGTTGGTGACAATGTGACGTAGAACACATTCAGAAAGAGCTTGGCCGGGTCTGGATTAGATGCTAGTACATCAGTCATGTTAAGTTTGACCAGCATAAAGGCTTGCTGCTTTGTCGAGAACGGTGTGATGATTTCCATGTATATTATATTTTTCCACCCCAAGAACGTTCCAGATGGTGCTGTATATATCTGAATGTATCATCAGGAAGATTGCCAACTAAGAAGTCGATACGGACGTGAAAGGACAGTGTAGGGATATGTGTGATATGTTAGTAAAATGTGATACCATATCGAATATTTTCTTTCCTTTACAATTCAAACTATGAGTTGTATGTTATGCTGATCATGTTTTGTAAATACATAAAAGCACGATATAACTGTTGATGAGTTTTGTTGTGTTTTAATTGATAACGTACGATCATATTGCAAATATGTGATCTTCGAGGCAGACATCGCTTCCACGCATGCGCTAGCATGGTATCACGATGCACCACAAGATGCTTAGATACAGTCAGTAGATCCTGTTTGTATGTATGATGTATGCCAACCATCTGATACAGCCACAGAGTGTATGTATGCCAACCATATTCATTCTACAGTTGCAGTACTTCAAACTCATAGGACAAGATAACGCGTAACAGCAGAATTAACCTACATGTCCAGAATCTGCCAGATAACATATAACAGCAGAATTAACCTATACCGTTATGTCCAGAATCTGCCAGATAACATGCAACAGCTGAATTAACATTATTATGTCCAGAATCTGCCAGATAATATGTAACATCAGAAGTAACCTATATGTCCAACATCTGCGAATCACAATGACTAATGTACGGAGTTCGTGTGAAGATCATATTTTAGATTGTAGCTTGCCTTCTTCGTACTAGGATTGCGAAATCAGCAAAATAGCAAATTGACAGTGGCTTTAAGTAATAGAGTTGTGAACGCTCACTTCCACTGTACAAAAAGAGCTTTGGGGATAATGGTGGCATTTATCTTTCTCATTATAGCTTGGCAACTTCATTTAACTCACCTCAGCCACCAGTGTAATACCGCAACCAAAACACAGATGTTGGAAAACGCCTACTTGAGAACTTTTTGCAGTTGGTGTAACGAACACTACGGAAGCTGTGTTACTCGGATATTTCCAAATATGTCAGCTTAATAGACTTCAAGAATTGGTTTGAATAAACCAGACAGTTATTAGACCAACAGTATTTATATTACAAACAGTATAATATCACTTAATAATGTTTTGCCGGAGGTCAAATATTGATGAAATGGCCGTCTTTGAACTACATTTAATTCAGTATTGATGTATTTTAGTTCCAGTATCAGTCCAAACTATACAGATTGACAGCAAATCGTAATATACGTTCATATTATTGACATATCTGTGAGATAGAGCGTAATCATAAGAATACACATCACAACCTGAGCACACATAGGTGACACGGAATGCACCGCTGGAAGGAATACTAAGTTGACCAATATGTCTAACACTTGTTATTAATAGGGACTTTCCTCAAGAAATGAATGTCTTTACTCTCACGGCCAAACATATCGAAGGTCTATACTATACAGCTATCTCCAGGAATTTAAAAGGACATCGAGTGTCCTGGTTGTGTCGTGTTCATGGTTATGCAAGGACACATCCAGAAAACCTAATGCGAACGTGTCCTACTAGAATCAGGATCTTCAATATTGTATTACGAATATTAGCCGTGTGTAGCTAAAGTCGCCAAAGGAAATGTTAATACACTCTAATTCTCTTCCTTTCAGTACCGTTATGTACAGTCGAGTTGTTTGGCAAATGCGTAGGGATAACCAGAAATAAGTTTACTGCATCCGATAGATTATTTATTTTACTGATTTTCAAGGCGGGGTATAGTGCAGTGGTAAAACGTTGGACTTCGGAGCTAAAGGTTCCAGGTTCAAAATCCCCCTCGGCAGCCAAGCATGAAAGTTCGCGAAAGTTACCTTTCTGAATCGATTTTGAATGTCTATAAAGTGGCAATGAAGATATCATCCTTGGTCTGTCAATACCAGCCGTTGCCAACAGGTTTACTGCAACATTCATCCGCTACGGATGTTGCTGGTTTCCCTCTGCCCTAAAACTTACAAGCCGTGATATAAGTGAACACATCTTGAAAGCGGCTCCAAACCCCAATTCAAAAACAATATACTAATTTAAGAGGTATTAGCAAATGCAGAGAAACCAAACGTTTCAGAAAATATAATATAGGATAGTTTCAATATTTCAATATAATATAGTATACATTTTCAGTCGCATCTTTAATGTTTATGTCAAATACTGCTGCATTATTAGATGTTTACTGATAATATCAGAAGTGACATGAGAACATAAACATCGCATTGCCAATAATGTTCGTACATTATATATATTAACCTCAGAGGAACGCGTGTCCCTTTCCAATTCCTGCAGGTATATTGTCGTCATTGTCTGCAACTGACATTTCTACAACTAGAAATGCCAAGGCCATCGCTCTGCAGTACATGTCCGTACTTAATCGCCGTAGCCATGTTTGCCAGACAACTTGTTGACAACTGTTCCTCGCTCGCTCTCTCCACTACACGCAAAATATCCACAACAACTGCTTAATTATCTAAATCAGCGTATGTGAAACTTCGTAACACCACATGTCTACATATAATTATCACAGAAATCGTGCTACCAACTTCCGTTCTTACCCCATTTCTAATTATAAGACAGCTTGTAATACACGGACACGGAATTGATCTGATAATGGCACCATCCGTTCCCCAATATACCAGTGTCTGTTCACTTACTGCACGCCCAATAAATGTGGATGGCCACATGAGCGAACTGAGGGAAAACTGTGTTTAACTGGGATCCGCATAAATTATAGTGCGAAGGTGTGTAATTTATACGTCGAAACGGAAATGAATTATAGCTGTTTAATAAGTATCTTCCCTCCGTTAATTCATACGTCTACAATGAATATCCGAAGTCAAGGACACGTTAAGCGCTGTGTGTGATGGATACTGTTTGTATTGCGATCGATCAGGTGTGTTTTATTTTTCATGAAATATTAATGTGGTTAAAGAACATTAAAAGCTGTTCAAGTATGCAAATGGATAACCTTTTAAATTAACAGTTGGTATTTATTTATTATGTATTATTGCGGAGATATTTGCTTTAGATCTGCATAACACATTCTGTAGTATGGACGTTTCCACACAGAACAGCATTTAGCGTTCATAATCTGCAACACGTAGTCGTGGAATAAGTACGGTATTACACTGACGTAGGTGCATGTTTACATTGTCAACCAATTAATCAATAAAGCAATCCAAAGATATTCAATTTGACTTGACAAGCAAGAGCGAGTGCACGAGGACGGAAAGTCCAGACCTTAAACACTCACTGATATTGAATCCATTGACGGTGCCACAGTAATACCCGTGGTAATACCTTCCTATAAACCACTGATAGGCCGTGCTTCTCTCGTAGCTATCTTCATAGCTGATCACTACACAAGCGGTGTGGCCTTGTAGGGGATAATACAATATCTTAATGAAAATATCGGTCTTGGAATAATAGCGCGCAATTAATAGAATTAATAATACTTACGTACACTAATTGCAACCATATCAAGCATCTCATGAAAGAAGAAATAAATACATAATTGAAGATTAAATTATATAACAACAAACAAATAATAAAATAGCACCCTTCTATACAGCGTTTACCCTCTGGTCACCAGGGATAGAAGAGTGTTCTGTATATATTTCTTCTCCACCACACCGGTAGATACAAGTGTCCATACAGTCGGTGGTGTGTATTGCTGTCATGACGTATTCTACAGTCCTCATGCACTGTGTTCGGTTAGACCATCGAGGTCTTAGATGGCTGTCTACTAAAGTTCCATCGTCCACCTCTTCTGCATCTTGACCATGTGGTGGTTACTGAACTACGTGGGCGACTGTCTTCGGCCATGTATTCATGTCGTCGTGCTCTGAAGATGGATGGTCTTGGACCCAATCATGATCCTGATCTGGATCTAGCAGTTCCAATTCATCACGTTCATACTCGTATTTGCATCAACGCCAACTGACGGTTCCTATTAAGTGACTAGGTCTACTACAGACTCGTCATCAATATATTCAGGTATAAGCTACTGGCTGTGTCCTCCAAGACCTTCTAGGCGCATCAACTGGTACTTGGCCTCTTTCCTCGGAACAACGATCCATTGGCAGCGATGACTTCCTGTGGAGGTCCTTGTGAACGTTCGCCATTACATTTTTTCTTTCCTATTTAATATACAAGAATTGTAGGATTGTGTTCGTTGAAGACACAAATCTCTCATGTTCAAGACCTAATTGCGACCTTCAAATGTCACTACCTTATTAGTCAAGACTGTTGACGATGTTCTTTCCCACAGCTCTGGCCCGCTTAGGCGATAATGCATATTTTACGGACGCTTTCGCTGCATTGGATCAGAATAAAATCCGCACAACCAATGTCAACGTCAAACGGACTTCATCCGAAAGAAATGTCTGAAAATTGAATGAACTGATAAGATAATCTGTATAATCATCTACAATATGCGATGAATACGATATTTGTGTTTACATGTTTATATAATATGTGTTTATTGTAAAACACCACAGCTGGTGATGTGTGCACTCGCCTGACCTTGTTTACCAACGCCCTGGGAAGATACACCTCCAACTGATTGTTTTGAGTTAATAACCATCATCAGACAGCAAACTATCACTATAGTGTACATCTACGGTAAAGGTAGTGGGAGATGTTCCAATGTAATAATTATATCGACTAGTTCTATATGCTCCGGTACGAAACGATATCATTTAACATTGAGATGGTAACGCACTGAAACCCTTCCATTATACAATCTACATCTGTACACGGACTATGTAAAGTTTTACCGATAATTAATGAACACAGTCATCATGTAATAAAACGTTGACGGCCAAGCTAGTACATGTACCAGTACTATAAACAGCCCACTGGGGCGAGTATCATATATATGTTTAAGCGTTAGTTATTTTAATTAAACTGGCGATTCTTCGTCCCATGAGAACAAGGTTAAACAGCAATCCAATGCTTCTGATCCTGCAGCAACCAGAAGCTGTCGATACAACAAGATTTCAAATAAATCTAAAGCACAGGATGCGTCCATAAAATATTGTCATGTTCACATGCTCGTCTTTGTGTGGCTCATTCACGACCATTAAGAAAGCTCGTTAACTGTGATATTGCGCAGTTATTTAAGACATCCCAGAGAACCATTTCAAAACTTTCACACCGTTACCTGCAACACAGTTCAAGATGTTACCATCACACTTCCGGTAGACTAATCATTATAGCCACGCCATAGATCTACCACAGCGTCCGCTGTATCTTCGCTGGATAACGGTTAACATTGTGTGTGGCTGACTTCGAGGGGATGGTCTTAGAGCCAGACTGTCTGATTGTGGCGTTATTTTGACGGCGAGACACTGACACCTGTCGACGTTATTGTGTCAGGTCAATAGAATGTCGCTATTTATCAATGGAGACCCGTCTGCTTTAGTAATACGTGGCTTCTGCCTAATCCAGCTGAAAATAGGACCACAATATACCGACATCGTAGTTCACGTTGATTGTCAACAGCGTCATGGAAGTCCACAGATTTGGTGGAGGCAGCATTTGTGTGTCGCATACATACGGGGAAAACCAACCTAGTTAAATTACGGGAACATGTTACGATATAACCATATACCATACAATTAACGATCAACTGCATCGCCGCTTTTCAGCATGGCAATTATTCATCACCATTCATCACGTTTGATAACAGGGTGGTTTCACAATAACTATGTACAGGTTCTTCCATCGCCCTACCAGTGATTCAACACGTCAGAAATCAGCCCAATAGAACACTTACACGACGTGTTGTGTCGACATCTGTCAACGTCACCGTCAGTCGTAGACGTTACAATTACTTCCAAGCGTCTTCTCGAATGAGTGACTAAACAATTCCCATGCTAGAATTTGAAATCTCATTAGCTCCATGGGCAGGTGGTGGTGCTAAGAACATCTAAATAGGCCTAATGCTGGTGGACAACCCAGGCCACAGCATGCCAGTACGAATCCTGTTTTAGTAAGAGTTCATGGTCAACTCAGTTTTGTTCACAAATCCACATATAAACATTGAGCTTGGGCATGAACTCATCCTCAAAGGTTTCATAATCGCAGGGCCAGATATTAACATTGGGTGACCTTGAAATTCAGTTTGAAGGCACTTATACACAGCAATTATTATTTAGTTTGCGTGTGTTCTCAATGTGATTCTAAGAGTGTATTCGACTCCCCGTTCTCAACTGTTCGCGAACAGGGGAACGCGTTCCCGAGTCTCGAACAGGAAAGTAGTTAAAAGTACAGTTACTATG